>LPNX010463833.1:1232891-1252172 GCA_001517045.1 Pseudotsuga menziesii | reverse complement strand
TGTGAAGGACACTGCTCAGCTGCAAAGAGGGTTCTAAGATACTTGAAGGGGACTCAAGACGTTGGACTCAAGTACTCTAAAGTGGATGACTTCAAACTTATTAGGTGCTCAGACTCAGATTTTGATGGTGATAAGGAGACATGAGTATCAACTTCTGGATACACTATGAGTCTTGGATCAGCATCTGTTTCATGGAGATCACGCAAACAGTCAGTTCCAGCAGATTCAACAACAGAAGCAGAATATGTGGCTGCAGCTGAAGCAACGAAAGAAATAGTATGGATTAGGAAGATACTTGAAGATTTGCAAGAAAAACAAGAAAATTCCACTCCATTATTGGTCGATAATACTTCTGCAATCAAGCTGGCTAAGAATCCTAGATTCCATGATCGAACCAAACACATCAACACAAAGTATCATTTGATTCGACATCATGTAGAGGCCAAGATAGTCCATCTTTGACATTGTTCCACAAATGATCAAGTTGCAGACATCTTCACCAAAGCGCTTGGACGAGAAAAGTTTGAAAGATTCAGAAACATGCTCGGACTTACGAACACCCCTTCAGATTAAGAGGGGGATTGTTAGAATATAATCCGTTAGGGGTTATAATATTGTAAATAAATAAATAAAGAATAGGAAACTGAACAGTTACGTAGGAATATGGATAGGCCGGTCGGAATCTCAACCACCGCCTGAAATGTATAAATATATGCATTAGCATTGGAATAACAATCAATCGGGAGTTATACCTAACAAAAATAATAATGAATGTGCAACTATTAGATTTATGATGCAAATTTCTTAATTTTAATCAATATCATGATGATTTTAATAAAGTTTATGTTAAGTAATGTCCTAGGTGACAAGGAGGGAGCATAAGGACATGTGTACCATGAGTTTTCAACCGGAAAAGGTAACTGGGAGCAAATAAATAAAATACTAAAAAACCAAGCAAGAAGATAGAAGCATGCCAAATCAGTCATAAGAGAAAAGTCGGGACAAAGAAGACAACTATAGAAAAATTATCGGGATAAAAAGTAGGAAACTCTTGGAGGGCACAATTTCTAAAAGAGAAAGAGGCAAGTCAGTCAAAAAGTAAGGAGGGTGCAGTTTATAAAAGAGAAAGAGGCAAGTCAGTCAAAAAGGTAGGAGGGCACACTTTCTAAAGATATAAAGGAAAGTAAGTAAAAAAGCATCAAGGCGCAATTTCCAAAAAGGAGAAAAGACATGTAAAAGCAAAAACAAGAAAGCATGAAATTTTATTTATTCATGCATGAGGGTGTATTGGTAAAGGTGGCCTGGTCATGAATCCAACTTGCTTATATAGGAATGAGAGTACGCCCATCTTCCAACTTTTGGTCATTGTGTTTTTGCCTTGAGAGTTTGTCTTAGTGGTTGAGTGATGTGCCTCAAATGAGCTTTGGGTGGTGTGCCCCTTAGCCATTGAGTTTCATATTTATTCATAATCAGAGTGCATACATTAAAAAATTGTTATTGGAGGTCTTGAAGTTATTTCCAATCCAATTAGAGTTCCATTGCAGAGATTGGGGGCCTCCTATTTGAACCACAATTATCTTTCTAGTCTTCTCTTCATTTATGAGAAGTTTTAAGCTGGATTCACAAGCAAGGATCGATGAATTCAAACCAATAATTATGGATAATAGCATGCCCTAATATAAGATCCAGAGAAGTTCCATATATTTTGTAGAGCTCGAGTAGTCTGCCACTCTAAATTCCCAGAATTACTAGTCTTTCTCTCTTCCTGTAATAAATTTAATGCTAATGGATGTAACTATGAGATTCAGTTCAGTCCTTGTTGTTCATAATTGATGTATTTAGGCCTCTCTTCAATTATTTCATATATTTGAATCAGTTTGATTAAGTTTCATGAAGATTTCTAATACCCTACCTAGTATCTAATGAGGAATTGACTAGTTTCCAGTTTTGAGCGAGTTAATCAGTCTAAACATATCGAATTCATATTTTTTTGTTATGAAAATTCACTAAAATGATAATGAATATATTCCATTACTAAAACTAAAGTTTAGTGATCCCCTTCCTATGTTTGGAAAACTCAGAAGATGAGGCTATTGCTCAATCCTATGGACTAGTTTTGCTTGTGCAACCCCTTAATCTTCCCAAAATTGTTATAAACATGTAGATGATGATGTATACACCCATAACATAGTTATAGAAGTATCCTTAAGCCCTCTCATATCCACTGGTTTCTTGGAAACTATTTTGTAAAGGTTTTAGTTGGCACAGGTTGGGACTCCTAGAAACCTAGTTGTAGACTTCAGTCGAGATGATGTTCAAAAACAAGAAAGGACCAACACCATGTGCTTAGGAACCCAAAAATTTAGTATCCTTCCCTTGCCTTGTTGATCTTACCTAAACCCTAGTTTATTCCCTCACTTATCTTGCGAATCGCCCACCTATTAGCGAGTTTGTTTTGAAAATTTGTGTAAGAGAGTTAATGAGCCTTAATTCTGATTTAGGTTCATTAGAAACACATTCTTTGGAAGAAATTTATAGATTTGTTCTAGGTTTCTTTGAATGGTTGATTCATTGTGTAAAGGGAAGAAATGAATGACTTAAAGGGTGTCATACTGGTTTGGAACACGAAGATGGGAAAATAACTCTAAAACATAACTATAGAAATTTAATAACTAGTATTAAACAATAGTGTGATAAGTGTGTTGTATGTTTTATCATGCATGTTAATGTTGATTCTCAAAATGAACAAAATAATATATATCTGGTTAGAGATTATAATAGCAACACATTGTTAGTGATGAAACTTGAAAAACAAATCAATATAGGTAATTCTACGGCATGTAATTCCGATACCAAAGAGGAATAATGCATGGATATGTTCTTAATCTAGTCAAAGCTTCCCTAGGTGATACTATATAAGATTCCACAACTAAAAAATAAGAATTTGGAAATTAAATGTATGTTTATGAACATATACAATCATTATTTCAACAATGTTTAGGAAAAACAAATAAGGAAATTAGGATCCTTTGGACATCGAAGAAATTGAGAACATGAAAATGCAATCAAATCAATAAGGGTTTATTTATAGAAGATTGAAAACATATTGACCTATATATCTATGTTATCTTTGAATGCATGCATTTCCAGAAACACATGCATACCTTTGATGTTTAATTTAGAAAAGCTTTAGGATCTTCAGGTTGGATTGAACCTCTTTGTGAAAGAAGAATGAAGGAGGAAGAAGAAATTCAGTGTACAATGATCAAACAATCATGGTGAAATTAAACAGACAAGAGGAAAAAAAATTTCAGTGTAACATTAATCTCATAATCATCAATTGGTATGTAATACATTCATGATACAAATAAGGAAATTTGAATCCACTGGGTGTGGTTCGAATTCCATCACTTGTACTGACTCCAAAGATCACTACTTGTGGGAAAATCACCACTGGAGACTCACCAGTGTAACTCCGGACAACTGAATCAATCCTCAGTTAGTTAACTGAACAAGGTAGGTAGGAAAAGGTGCCCGACCTCCTTAAATCATGCAAAGTGGTGCTAGGCTAACTGAATATGAACTAACTGACGCCAATCAGAGCATAACTCAACTTGGACAAGAGTGAAGTAATGGTGGGACTCCCATGACTGAGTACGGGTTCCTAAATTATAGGGATTGGTATCTAGAGCTCCTAAACTCATGTAGACTGATGCATCAAGTGGTAGGTGGGCCTCAGATGAGTTCCCCATGGCACTAGTGAAGTGGAAGCATACTCCTAAGCTAGGAAATGACATTTAGACTATGGTGGCCAAGGGAGGATTATAATTATTCCTATCACCCCACCCCCCTCTTAATCCAAACTTGGATAACCTGGTCCGTGGTAACTAAGACCATAGGTCACCCATACAATCTAATACAAAAAGTAGCTACTCAATAAACCAAGGAAATGGGTAAAACCTTATGAGACCCCCCCTAAAAAATGAACAGTAGGGAACTAGATCAAGCTTTCACACCAAGAGATAAATTTCTCCTCAGTAAAAAACTTTGTAAAAAAATCTATAATCTGCACCTCTGTAGAGCATTAATGCAATGTGATGGTCCTTGTGTGCACTAGTTCCTTGGTACAGTGCATGTGAACCTCTCCACCTTCTTCCAATCTGATGCCAGATAGGAGAAGAAAAGTTGTTGCTTTTGCAGCCAAATTTGCATCTTTCTAACCTTTGTGATAGTATGGAAGAGTTCAACTTGGGATGCCATGCCTTGGCGGCTTGCTTGAGCTCATACAATGGATTCCTCAACTTGCATGTCAAGAGAGAATCATCTGTGTACCCCTTAGGATTTTCCATGTATATTTCTTCTTCCAATTTACCATGTAGAAAGTTACTTTTGTCTCGTCTTTTTGGAGAAAGGGAGACACAATCCAATGTCTCATTGTTCTCCAGTGACTCATATTCCTTATCCATGGCTGCTTGTATGGGTGAATCATGGCAAGCTATTTTGTAGAACCATTGATTAGACCTCGCCATCACGTAGCATCTCTCTAGGAGTTTATAGCACCTCTCTAGGAGAAGTGGATTTGCATGACATAGGGCAAGGTTCTCATCTTGAAACTGAGATTTGGTTATCCTTTTGTGAGATGAATCTCCAACCATGTTCCCAGCAGCCTCAATGACCTTTTGAGCCCATTTAGGCCTAATATTGGGAGTAGGGACTGGATATGGATCTAGATTTGTTTAAACTTCATCTTCAATACCAAGATCTTATTTAACTTGGTCCTCTTATTCATATTCTGAATATGAAACATCAATAGAAACATCATCATATGAAAATGGTTTCGATAGAATGAATTTACCTTCCCTTTTAAATGGTTGTTGACATTGCACTAGATCTGAGTATTGCAAAAAATGTGGGAACTCATATGCCTTGGAGGAATGGTTTGCAATACCTTTCACTATCAGCTTCCTAACAAAGGTATGTGAGATCTTCACTGAGTTTGGATCAAATATAACTCACTCTGGTGAGCATGTATGAGTCATCTAATATACAAACAACAAATTTGTTGCTAAAGAGGGCACATATAAGACATTTCTAACACTCCATGCTCTAATTTTAGTGTACCCTTCCCTTCTGCTTGGATTTGAGTGTCATATCCATGTGAATACTTGGACTATCAGTAAGATTTAATGAAGAGAAGGATTATTTTGAGGAAACCATGTGGTTGGAGGCTCTTGAATCATTGAGGAAGGCATGAGATTTTGAAAATCCAAACTTCAGTGCATAACATCTCTCATGATCTTTAGTCTTGTCTCCATAATCAGCCTTCCTTGCGCCTCCAGGGAGGGGAATATTATGTTATTCAAGGAGTCTTGACATCTGATAAATGGTTTTATTCATACAACCTTTCTTTATATGGTTTCCTTTCTTACACTAGGATCACTTTCCCTTGTCAAACCTCTAATGTTTGCCCTTCTAAGAACATGAGGCTCCATCTGATGGATCAAACTCTTCCTTTAGTTTGAATTCAGTGTTCCTCTTTTCCTTTCCTTTTTTCTTCCCCTTTGCTTGTGTATTCTCTGTCTCCCTAGCCAAGAGAGCTTGATTGTTGGAGGCTCTGAGAGATCCCATCTATATCAGCTTATCTTGTTCCTGACTAAGAGATTATGTGAAGGCATCAAGTGATGGCAATTGAAAATTTGGAGTTTTCAGTCTCCCAGAGTGAAAGGTGGATACAAACACTGATAATTGTGGGCCAAGTTTGCTCAGAATAGAGAGCACCAATTTATCATCCTTCTTGTCAATCCCACACTGCTTGCACTGCATGACCAAGGATTTGAATTTGGAGAAGAATTGTTGGATGGTTTCGAAATTGCTAGGCTGAAGAGTAATCAATTCATTCTCTCGAATATGACCTCTCATCTTATCGTGCTTTCCAAATAATGATTCGAGCTTCTGCCATACTTCTCTTGGAGTTTTTAATCCATCTAGGTGGAAGAGTAACTCCCTAGACATATGAATGCACATGAAACCAAATGCTTCATCCAACTTGTTCAGATACTTTGACTTCTCAAGAGGTTGTTGGGGTTCAACCTCCTTGCCCATGGTGGCCCTGTACAAACCTTTGTTACGCAACACAATATGCATATCAGCCCTCCAATCAAGATAATTGAAGGGTGTGAGGATCATGGGTGTCAAGGATTTTGAATTATCCATCTCGCAACTTCAAGGAGTTGCACAATTCTTATGAATTCTTCAATTTACCTGCAAAAATACTTTAATTCAAAGGAAAACCAATTCAAATGCTCTCTACTTCAACATGTGCACAATATCGAGGTGCTTCACACATGGCTAAACTTCTCTAGATAAACCCATAGGGAGCAAGGCACATATACCGAGAATTATGTGGAACACAGTTGCTTTTGGTGCATCAATGGAAGTTTATGACGATTGAAGTTGGAATGATTACATGCTCTATTATCATGTTCAATTGATCAAAGCTTCGGGATCTTTAGGCTTGAATGAACCTCACTGTGAAAGAAGTTTGAAGAAGGAAGAGTAAATTTAGTGTACAATGATCAAACAATCACGGTGAAATTAAACAGACGAGGCAAAAATTTGTCAGCATAACATTACTCTCATAATAATTAATTGGTATGTAATACATCCATGATACAAATAAGGAAATTTGAATCCACTAGGTGTGATTCGAATTCCATGACTTGGACTGACTCCAAAGATCACTAACTGTGGGAAAATCGCCATTGGAGACTCACTATTGTAACTCTGGACAACTGAATTAGTACTCAATCAATTAACTGACTAAGGTAGATAGGAAAAGGCACCTAACTTCCTTAAATCATGCAAAGTGGCGCTAGGCTAATTGAAGATGAATTGATTGATGCTAATCGAAGCATAACTCAAAACATATTAGGGTGAACTGATGGTGGAACTCCCATGACTCAGTGTTCCTAAATTACAGGGATTGGTCTCTTGAGCTCCTAAACTCATGCAAAATGGTGCATCAAGTGGTAGGTGGGCCCCATATGAGTCCTCATGACACTAGTGAAGTAGAAACATACTCCTAAGCTAGGAAATGACATTTAGACTGTGGTGGTTAAGGGAGGATTATAATTAATCGTAACTTTGATACCATTGAGACTTGGTAGCAAGGATAAGCAATTAATTCATTCATACCATTCAAGTTCCATAATTTTATATCTCATCTCAAAGTGAGGCATACATTAATAAGTTGAAATCAAACATTGCGATTTGTTAAAGAAATGTATTTGCGGAAGATATTATATTTTGTATTATTATTGTTATTGCCCCTTTTGGAGATGTTGTTCCTTCAATTAGGGATGTTGTTGATGTATTTGGTCATGTAAAGTCTTGAGGTAAAACCTTCATTGTAAGTCAGGTCAGCAGTACTCACAAAAGTATTATTGAAATGTATCTTTGAGTCTTCCAAGGAAATTCGGTCTTCGCAGCAAGGAGAATTCGAACTAATTGTGTTATTAGGTCTCTCAGATGATCAGTATAAATAGGAGAGGCACCTCCCTCATTTGGATTAATATAACACTCAAGCAGTTCCGCTAGAGAGAATAGGAGCAGTCCAGTATTATTCTTGGGGTCTTATAAGTCTTATTCTTTGGGTATTACACTGTACTTGGTTGAATTCTATATCAAGGATTTTTTGTTGGGTTTTCTTCCCCATGAGGGTTTCCGAGGATAAATCTTTGTGTTCTTTTGTGTGGTTGTGCTTGTGTTTCTTTTAGTGATCCTTTTGCATATGGTTACAATGTTATGATGTTAAATGTTTTAGATCTTGTATAACCATTGAAAAATTAACATGGCATCAGAGCCATCCTAAATGAAGTCTTTGTGCAGTCGAAACACTGCTACAACTACAGCTACTGAAGATTAGGGTTTCATGCTTGAAAACCCAAGAGGACAAACACTAGTCATCTTGGGATATTCGCTATAACTCGAGATTAGAGAAGGATCGGGAGTTGAAACTTTAACATACCGTAGATGAAATCTTAATGTACCTTTTTTACGAGTTTCGTCCTCATATTCACTATACTTCAGGATATATGATTCCTCCAAATTAGGGTTCTAACCTCCTCCAGAATATAGTCATAAACAAGTGACATAGGGAGAATTGATATATCTCAGGATAGGAAGGTCCAAATCAAATTTCGCAAGATGTTGTGAATAGGGCACAGAGTGTAGTTTATGTGGTCAGGTTATTAGATCTCGAAGGTGAAACAATGACACGTGGCAGTCCATACAAGTTCGCTATGTTAACAATCCTAAAACAAGTCACCTTTGGAAACTTAGCATAAGTCTCACTTGGAGATTCCAATTCTACCCTAATATGTGGAGCTAGAAAGAAGATAGACAAAGATACCTTAGGACAAAGTTTTAGAACTTTAGGAGAAAAAAAATCATAGATATAGTAGAAACAATCTCAGGCAATTATGTAGAATAAATTGAAGAAACTAGGGCTTCCTCTTTCGGGTACTTCCCTCCACCGATCAGTTGAAAAAGGAAGACTATCAAAATATCCCTAGGAGGGTGCATCATTCTATGTAAGAAGTTTCTCATTCTGTGGATTTTCAATTTTTGACCTAACACTACTGCTAGGGAAAACTAGGGCATCTGATATTTTGCAGTTTTGTCCACAGTTTTTGGAAAATGAGTATGATGCTCAACTCGCCTTGAGAAGGAGCCCTGATGTATTTGACTTGTAGGAAAGATCATGTACAATCACCTACAAGAAAAGAAGGATGAGACTTGTTCCGAAGAACAAGTGATGATAGTTCAATTAGAAGATACAATCCAATAAACATACATGAAGATGAACCTAAATCTCCCAGGGTCCGAGATACAGTGGTGGAAGAAAGAGCTTTAGAAGAATATAAGGATCATGATATGACCTAAAGAGAGTGGTAGATACACCTCGAGATATGAATACCACCTTGGGCACACGAGATAATTCAAGATGAATAAAAGTATGACGGGACTTCCAACTAAAGTAAGAAGCCTCAGATACACTCTAGTTATGTGGCATAGTTGAGCGACATCATTGATGCAGACCCTTCCAGCTATGAAGAAGTAGCCAAGGAGAAATGGAAGAAGTTATGATCAAAGAGTACCAGTTTGTCATGGGGAATGATGTCTAGGATGCGGTTTCAAGACCTGAAGAGAATTCCATAATGTCTTCCATGTGGATCTACAAGATCAAGTATGCAAAAGATGACAACATCGAGGGATACAAAGCAAGGTTCGTGGTTTCTCTCAGAAAGAGGGAGTAGACTATGGCATGACATACTCCATTGACCAAAAACACTTCTCTGGTGAAGTATAAATGTATACCAAGCAGAGAACCACATATGCACAAAAGGCTTTGTACGAGCTCAGAAGGAACCCATGGATAAGCACATGAGGAGCTTGAAGATCACCTAGACTGATGAAAATATTAACCTTTGCTACAAGGTTGAATATGGAAGCCTATAGAGGACGACGAGCTCACATATGGGTGCAAGAGAAACTATTCAACAAAGTTCAAGATAGAGGATATTGGTATACAGTGACCTAAGATGGATACATAGAATATCAGTAGCATAGGATGCTACTTGTCACTCCAGTACATCATGTTTCGATACATAGAGTACAAGTGCAGAGGGAGGATGATGCTCCACTTCAGAGGGAGTGACTGCAGAAGATCTCCAAGTTCGACACGGTACGACAGGATGGACATATTCCTAATGAACTTAGGATTTACCAAGAGTAAAGTGGGTTCCAACCTTTACTTTAAGGTTGAATGTGGAAGACTGGGCTATGTCGATGACCTAACGTGAGATTATGAACTCATTGTAGATGCAAATAGGAAGTGCAAGAAAGAGCACATCAGGATGATGTTTTAGTCTAGGATTGGGTATGACTCATGGCTTAGAAGAAATCAAACCAGTGTTGCCCTTAGTACAACTGAGAGTGAGTACATTACAGCATGTTCAACCTGTAGCAAAGTAATATGGCTTCACAAACTATTGTCAGGATTGTTTGATGTCGAGATAAATGGAATTGATATTTATTGTGACAACCAGAGTTGCATCAAGCTAACAGAGAACCTGGTGTTTGATAAAGTCTGGGATATGGTGCAGAGAGGATCCATGAAGCTCCAGTATCTTCCCACGGAGGAACAAGTTGTTGATGTGCTAACTAAGCCTCTGTCTCGTGTAAAGTTTGAACACTTTGGAGACAAGCTTGGTGTGGTACAAAAGGACCTCCCTGAAAAGAGGGAGTGATGATAAGAGAATGAGATTGTAATGGTATCCTAGTACAGAGAAGGTCAGTCAAGTTTTCCAGTATGCTTATAGATATAGATGAAGTTGTGGATGTACAAGAAAAAAATGATGAGCCCCAGTGGTCTAGTCAATGTATGGAGATCCTGACCGTATCTTTGTGGGTAGATCCCAATATGGTTGGGAACATCACCGAGGGTGGATCCCAGTATGATTGGTCGTATCACTAGGGGTAGATCCCAAAATGGTTGGTGGTATCCTCAGAAGGAAGATCCCAAGAGGGTTGGTCGTGTCTTCAAATAGGAAGATCCCAATGAGATGTGGTCCTGCAAACAAGAACACTCTTTTGTCGAGAGTGGTCCTAGCACTTACCGGTTGAGGATGGTCCTGCAAACGATAGTACTCTCATATGGAGAGTGGTCCTACATTAATTAGTTGTGGATGAGATCTGCATTTAGTTGCAAACAATAGTATCCTCTCTGAGGATGGCTTTGCGGACAAGAATAATCTCTTGTTGAGAGTGGTCCTAGATCTTACCAGTTGAGGATGGTCCTGTAGATGATAGCAATCTCTTATGGAGAGTGGTCCTACAATCATTTGTAGGATGGTCTTGCGGACAAGATCAATCTCTTCTTGAGAGTGGTCCTAGCTCTTACCAAATGAGGATGGCCCCGCAGATGATAGTACACTCTTATGGAGAGTAATCCTGCATTCATTTGTAGGATGGTATTATGGACAAGAACACTCTCTTGTTGAGAGTGGTCCTAGCTCTTACCGGTTGAGGATGGTCTTGCAGATGATAGTACTCTCATATGGTGAGTGATCCTGCATTCAGCTGCGGATAAGATTTGCATTTAGTTGCAAACGACAATATCCTCTTTGAGAATGGTCTTGCAAATAAGAACACTCTCTTGCTGAGAGTGGTCCTAGCACTTACTGGTTGAGGATGGTCCTGTGAACGATAATAATCTCATATGTTGAGTGGTCCTGCATTCAGTTACGGATGAGATCTGCATTCAGTTGCAGATGATAGTATTCATCTTTGAGGATGGTCCTGCTGACAAGAACACTCTCTTGTTGAGAGTGGTCCTAGCACTTACCGGTTGAGGATGGTCCTACGGATATTAGTACTCTCTTACAGAGAGTGGTCCTGCATTCACTTGTGGACGAGTTCCTGCATTCAGTTGTAGATGATGTTGTTCTAGCATTTAATTATGTTGTGGGTGATCTAGCTCGGTATTTAAATACCGATAGTGCATGTGATGCTCAAGATGATGGTAGAGATGATAATGCTTGAGATGATGCCAGAGATGATGCTCGAGATGATGCCAGAGATGATGATGCTCGAGATTATGCCAGAGACGATGATGCTCGAGATGATTCCAGAGATGATGATGCTCAAGATTATGCCAGAGATGATTCCAGAGATGATGATGCTCGAGATGATGCTAGAGATGATGATGCTCGAGATGATGGCAGCGATGATGCTCGAGATGATGTCAAAGATGATGATGCTCAAGATGATAGAGATGTCCATGATGATGATGTTTTATAGATGATGAGGATGTTGATGTAGTTGTGAAAACTTCCTATGACATATAGATTCACCAGTCAGTTGTACACATGTATTGTTATAGAATACCTTTCTTGTTAAGAGGGAGTGTTAAAGAAATGTAAATTCAGAAGATATTATATTTTGTATTATTATTGTTATTACCTTTTTCGGAGATGTTGTTTCTCTGATTAGGGATGCCATTGATGTATTTGGTCATGTAAAGTCTTGAGGTAAATCCTTTGTTGTAATTTGGGTCAGTACACAAACATATTATTGAAATGTATTTTTGAGTCTTCCAAGGCAAGTCAGCCTTGATATCAAGGAGAAGTCGGCCTAGTTGGGTTATTAGGCCTCTTAGTTGATCAGTATAAATAGGAGAGGTGCCTCCCTCATTTGGACTAATATAACACTCAAGTAGTTGCGTTAGAGAGAGAAGGAGCAGTCCATCTGGGAGAGAGGAAGCAGTCCAATATTATTGTTGGGATCTTATAAGTCTTATTCTTTGGGTTTTACATTGTACTTCGTTGAAGTCTATATCAAGGAAGTTTTGCTCGGTTTTCTTCCCCATGAGGGTTTCCCGAGATAAATCTGTGTGTTCTTTTGTGTGGTTGTGCTTGTCTTTCTTTCAACGATCAGTTGGCATATTGTTATGATCTTATGATGCCAAATGTTTTAGATCTTGTATAACCATTGAAAAATTAACACATTGGACCTAACAAATAGTGCACACAAGATCCCTAGCTACAATGCAATAAGAAAACAACTAAAATGTGCACATAGTAGCAATATTTCATTGTTTCAAACAACAAATAAGGTAACAATGATCCTTTGGACATCGACAAAAACAACAACATGCAAAATAAATCAACATAACTGGATCTATTTAGAAAAGACTAAAGGCATATCAACCTATATCTGTTTTATTTATTAATGTATGCATTTTGAGAAATAAATGCATATCATTGAGATCAATCCACATTTTCTTCTTCAACTATTGATGAAGCATCAAAGGTCCTTTCACTCGCTAAGAATGCATGAAAACAATGTGGAAAAGGCCATTTCTAGTGACAAATTAAGTACTTATACACTAACATTACATATTCATCACAATAAGTATATAAGATTTCATATGATATAAACATTCACAAGCAAAAATAAACACTTTTGGAAGAACATTGATAGTAAACCTTGATGCTAAACCAATTCCCTCTTACCAGACACTTGCAGAGTAATGCACATGAAAGTTTTGAGTAATTGTAAAACATATTAGTAAGCATCGATGAGTATGCAAAATTCCTAAACCAATAAGAACATTCAAGCTAGTTATATGAGCCTATGAAGCTTCAACACATAAGAGAATCACAATGTATCCCCTAGGATGAACCCTAACCACACTAGACTGTGACAACCGATAATTTTAAGAAATTGTTCGAAGCAAAGCCATTGAACTAGAAATTTAGGGTAAAATAATTTTCTTAAAAAACCACCTTAAGCTAATTTCTATGATATTTTATGACCCTTGTAATTTTAATTTAGTACAATTTTAAATTTCTAAATTACACACATTAAATTACACACATTAAGCTGAAAATAACGATTTCCTTCAAAAATTTACATTAGTGGTGCACAACACCCAACACCATAATGAAACAAGACATCCCTTAATTATTCTCAATAAGAACATAACACACCTTAATTTTTCTTCATAACACATGCTCAACACAATTTATTTATTTCTATGCACAATAGTGCAAGGCTTGTGATCTAACTACTCCTTTGTGAAGACATTGTTATTCCTTGTGGCCAAGGATCAATCCTAGCAACAACATGGCAAGGATAATGGGATATTCTCATTGCCAACATTTCCAAGACCAACCATTGAAAAATAACATGTTGTGTGTGCCCTGTCTGACTGAAGACATCATTTCCCTCTCATCTTTAGTGAAATGGTTTGCAAGTAGCAATTACTTGTTCCTGACACTCTTTATGTACTAATTTTCCATTATTTACCAATAAATACCCAATATTTTAGGCATGAAAAACATAATGAACGAAGCAAGGCTATGTTGCAGAAAATCATCCAAAACAACATAACAACCTTTATCTTGGTATTTATAAAAAGGAAAAATAATGAAGTTATATTATCATAGAAATCAATATCAATAGTATTATAGAATTATTCATGATATAGTCTCTCTCTCTCTCTCTCTCTCTCTCTCATTACAAGGGAATCAACAACTAAGGACAAGGTTGGTACTCACGTGACATGGGGTCTCAGGGATCCAATCCCACTACCACTGTACCCCTAGGTGCATTAACACAGACCGAACCATGGCGCATGGGGGTGCATCCATGGAGGTGGGTAATAATTTTTGGCAACAGATTTTTGGTGAAATGCAAAAAGCGCACCCTCGATCAAGGTTTTCCTACCTCGATCGAGGGTTTAACAAGCACTTGATCGATGTTTTTTTAAACCCTTGATCGAGCTACGAACCTCAATCGAGCTTCATACCTCGAGCGAGGTTCCTATTTTTAAAAAATTATAAAAAGGACTGCACGCACCTGCAGCCATAACCCATTTCGCCACAAACATCCCTCGATCGAGCACGTACCTCGACCAAATGTCTGCGTCCCCGAACACATCGCCCGTGCATCCGGGCCCCCGGAGACCTCAACCGATCGACCACGCAAGCCACACCCCCTTTCACCAGAATGTCGGAGCAGAGAGGTAACCCCCAATGCTTGTTTTTTGAAATAGAAATGGAATTTTAATTTTTTAATTAAGTTTTAAAATGTTAGGTGAAAAGTGAAAAAATCATTATTATAGATGTTTTTAGGTTTTTATTTTTTGCCTAGTATGTTTGCAATGTGTGTCGGCAAGTAGAAATGCTGCCGGTAGCGTTTAAAATATTTATAAAATTGAAATTTAATTTTTATTTAATATTTAATTTTTTGTTTTATATATATTTTGTAAACCGGTAGCATTTATGCTGCCGGTTTAATTTTTAAATGAGAGCCCGACAAGCAGAAATGCGGCTCGAATTTTTTCAATCTTCCGAGAATACACAGAGGATTGAAAAAAATCCAAACCCTAGACACGAGACAATCATGAACCTTAAAACGACGCAGGCATTTATTTAAACAACGCATATATGTTGCTTTATATATACTCAAATATATATATATATATATTGATTTAGTTTATTGAAAAATGTATGTATTTTAGTTTTTTTTTTAAGCTCAAACAAAAGTATGGATTTTTTTTTCTAAAGAAAGAGACATTTATAAATAAGTGTGTAAATTTGAAGAAAAAAATCAAATTAAAAAATTAATAGAAATCCATAATTTAAGATAAAATTATATTTTTGATATTTTGTAGAAAAAATATATAGATTTATATTCAACATTTTGAAAATTATAAATTATAAATTTAGAATATTTTAAAATAATAGTAAATATATTACTAATAAAATATATAAATTTATACATTGAATTATGGAAAACTGGAATTGTAATTTAATTTTTTAAAAATGGATGAAATTTTTTACATAATTATAATTTTAAAAATTAGTTTAAAATTATAAATATCTATAGGAATTAATTTAAAATCCAAAGTATTTTTAACTCATTTCCACCCCATCGAAAACTCACAAAGCATTCCCTATAACCCGAAAAACCTTTAGTGACTAAAATTCAACTCGTATTTTAGGAAGCTTCACCCAAATAAGTACCACATGTCCATAATCTCAAATTGAACAAGAAATAAAGGAGTACTTAACGTTATGAAAATAAACCATAACCCCAATCACACCACATATTCGATAGTCTTCTTCACACCACCTTCAAAGCAAAAACAAAAAACTCGTCAATCCATTTTGTTTTGTAAACTTTTTAGTGGTTTTTTTAGTAAGAGTTTTTTACTCGTATCCATATATGGAGTTACTTACACTGAGTTATTTACAAAAAAATCATTTACTATGCCTTATTTCATGCAGATGCATCTCTATAGCGAGGATCTTCGGTTCGCCGAAGGTAGAGCACTGGCGAATCTGCGGCCATTCCTCGCCCCGGAGGTCGGCAGAGGACTCGTAAGTATACAATAGTGCATGATGTACTCTTTGTTGTTAGTTACATCAAATTAAATTGTTTCACATGTGTATATTTAATCATCAACTTGTATGTCCCAATTTTCATAGGTTCACCTAGGCATTCTATGCCGACATACACTCTTGCTGGGGAGATGAGCGGCAGCCACTCTAGCAGTCGCTCTATGCATGTGAGTGACGAGGATCAGGATATTGTTGGTGTTGGTGGGGAGGTTCCCCATGAGACAGGTACATTAAATGCATATATATATTTCTTTTAGTTATCAGTACCTTTAATTTATATTGATTTCAAATTCACATACAATTGATGTATGTATTTTTACTAACATTGGTGTTTTCATCTAATTTTCAGATGCTGCACCCCATGGCGTCGACCCTCCCGAGGAAGCACCATAGGAGGATGATATCACACGTATCACGCTGCAAGACATTACCAGTCAGCGTGCGTGTTTGTAGGAAAACATCAAGACCATTCTTAAAAACTCTCCCTCATCACGTTCGATGGAGATGATGTTAGAGGCAATAGATAATCTACTGAAGGTCTATAGGTCGATCGGACCAGTGAGTTCTCTTTGGGCCTCTACATGTCAGAGAAGAAGGGCCCCTGTGAAGGGTCCTGATGACTGGGCCGTAGTGAGAGATGCAATTGCTGGCCATGATGTGAAGGGAGCATTATTTGATATCCCTCATGACTGCACCTCTGGTCAACCGCTTAGACTCAAGGAGTTTAAGCTAGAAGCTGCAGCGCCTTATGTATATGACAGGTTCATTGGAGCGTGTGGCATGTTTCCCCACCATGACCAGGTCCCACTATACTTTGCAAAACATATCTATGCAAAGTTTGTCCTGGATATGCACCCAGATTACACTAGCACACCATCGAGCTTCTATGGTGCTGGTGGGGGACACAGTCGTGTGCGTCCTAGGGCTAGGAGAGACCCTCCAGCTCAACCAGAGTCAGAGCCATTAGTAGGTCGCCCTGCCAAGACCATGCTTAGGGTCGATGATGTAGTTGAGTCATCTCAGTTAGCGATTGAGGAGCATAGTGCATTGGCAGAGGCGACGCTCATGACAATGCATTCTGGCATGATGGTTGTGCAGGCAAAGAGATGCAGAGCACCCACTGCACCTGCAGAGCCTGAGTTACAGTGGTTTGACGATGATTTTCTTAACCTTCTTGATCACGACTCAATGCTGCAGTATGCTATCATGGCCTGCGATGCATATTTTAGATTGCATCAGAGATGGAGGCCTTGACTGATGGGATAGGCATATCTTTATTGTCATCATTTGATTGCCATGATTGTCAGGTATATCTTTTTTTAACTAATACTTTTCTTTATTTTAGACCTCCATGCAGGAGTCCGATTTCATGAAGGTCCTGTTTGGAAGTGATGCATCTGTTCGAGGTCCTGCTGTAGTTCTGTTTGCCCATGTCGATGAGGTATGTGTTTTTTTTTTTTTTTGTAACTAGGGGAATCGGCAACTAGGGACGGGCTGGTACTCGCGTGACACGGGGTCTAGGGATCTAATCCCGCTACCACTATACTCCTAGGTGCATCCACAGGGCCCGAACCATGGCACACGGGTAAATTTGGGGGGGATTTGAACACGAACCTTCCAATTACAACTAGTTTCAACAATTCCACTTTACCACTTCCTCTGCCCCCCATGGACTCGATGAGTTATGTGTTAACTGTCATCCTAAATTTGAATTTCTAAATTCAATTCAATTGTTGAACACACAATATTTTGGTTTGTTCCAACTTTCCTCATTTATTTTGTTCATATTGTAAAGGATAGAGGCAAGGGCATTGCACATGATTCTACACAGCCTTGCTCGAGTCCTACTCATGACACACCAATTAACGAGGTACTAGTTATCACCTGTTCGAATTGTTTGCATATTTATGTTCAGATTATAATTTACATGTTCAAATTGCAATTCTCAAGTTCAAATTGTAATTCATTAATATAACTATTTTCATGTCATGGAAACAGACACAGACACAGGAAGCTGCAGATGAGGGCGTTGAAGCTGTCGTGATGTTTACAGATGAGTGGTTTGTCGCTCATCGACCAGGTCCCGATGAAGGCTCGTCTCGGCAGATACCCAGCTTCCCAGACCTGACACTCAACTCAAGCGAGGTGAGTTCATAGATCTGTGTTTCATATATATATATATATATATATATATATATATATAATTTTGTCTCACATTCTGTACATGTAATTTAAATATGTGTTATGTAACTGACTTGCAGAGTTCACGGTTTTAACTTCTGCAGTTCTCAGACCTGGGCAATTTTCCGTTTGATGTGCATGTGATTGTAATTTGTGATTGTAATTGTAATTATGATTCTAATTGTAATTGTTGATTTTCTTTGAGATCATCATTGTCATCAATGCTTAGAGCCATATGATTCCTAGTGATTTGTACATGATTGTAATGTAATTGTAACATGTAATTATCATCATTATCATAATGTAATGTAAAATTGTATTTGTATTTACTCTACCTTACTGTCCCATTGACATAAGGTTGGTGCTTATGCACGTTAATGTGATTGTAATTGTAATGTGATTGTGATTGTGATTGTAATTGTAATTGTTGATTTTCTTTGAGATCATCGTTGTCATCAATGCTTAAAGCCATATGATTCCTAGTCATTTATACATGATTGTAATGTAATGTAATTGTAATTGTAAAATTGTTTAATGTAATTGTAATGTAATTATCATCATTATCATAATGTAATGTAAAATTGTAATTTGAACACTATAAAAATGCTCATATATGAATATGAAATTAAAATCATATTAAAATCGATGAAAGGAGAGATAATGCTATTAAAAAAATGAAGAAAATAAGTGAAATGATAAGGCTTTATATGCACATTCATTTAGAACTAGATATTATGCACTATATAATTATATATATTCATCAACCATTCTCTAATTTCATTGGACAACTCTAAAACTACTCATACTATAATACACTTACTTTGTATATATGTTTAATTTAGTGTAGTGGTCAAACATTTTTTTTCAATTCTTTCACAACAGATACCATTATTTCACATGTACACGTAAGTTGTTTTAGAAGGTTGTATATATACAAGTACAGACAATGTATATAAGTTTATGAATTAATTACAAAATTACAATTTT
Organism: Pseudotsuga menziesii; assembly: GCA_001517045.1. Taxonomy (NCBI): domain Eukaryota; kingdom Viridiplantae; phylum Streptophyta; class Pinopsida; order Pinales; family Pinaceae; genus Pseudotsuga; species Pseudotsuga menziesii. The sequence continues at coordinate 1,233,033 of LPNX010463833.1, read as the reverse complement.
ACAACATTATAATTAAATTCTAAATAATTTAACACACACACACATATTATAACACTACGAAATTGAATATATGAATACGAATTTATGAAATTATATGAATATGTAAATATATGAAATTATACAATTTACATACAATTATGAA
>LPNX010463833.1:1199944-1229567 GCA_001517045.1 Pseudotsuga menziesii | reverse complement strand
TGCAAAATTTCACACATTTTTTTTATAACAAAAACGGTTATATTAAGAATGAAAACTCAGTTGAAAATGCTAAGTTAGAAACAGAATACAGTCAACCTCCAATGTGCTCCATCCTAAATCAGCAGACCAACAAACTAAGGGGGGATTTCCAAGCTTACCTCTGAATTAACATTAAGTTCATAGCACCCTATTGCTAAAAATTTATTAGCTGCCCTATCTGCCTTTTCGTTAAGGCCCCTAAGTACATGAAAGAATTCTATTTTCTGAACCTTTTGGCCAAAGACCTTATTCTTTTTATTAGTCTTTCAGTCCGCTCATTGTTGCCCCTATTCCTCCCATTCATTGCTTGGATGATGAGCCTAGAATCCCCGATAACCATGACTTCGGCCACTCCTTCTTTTTGTACCAGCTTGAGGCCTTGCTAGAGCCCATAAGCTTTCGCCATATTATTCGAATCCTGCCTGATATTCCAAGAGTATTCAATTTCAACTTTCCCTCCTGGGTTTATGACCACTCCCCCTCCTCCTGCTTTCCCCGGGTTACCTTTAGAGGCCCCGTCGAAGAACAATTTGAAGAGTTTACGCTCCCTTAACCAATTCTCGAACTGGGATTTATCCATTCGGATTTCCCAATCCTCCAACTTTTTGGAAACTATATTGTTTGCAGGCTGAATATTGAGGTCTTTCATCCACTTATTTTCTTTTTCTGTCAGCTCCGCTTTATTGTTCGGAATCTTAGAGCTTCTTACCACCTCTCCTAGAAGAGAATTAATTTTAGCAACGGTCTTCCACTCTGGTTGACTCTTATTCTGAAAGATTCTCTGGTTTCATTCAAGCCAAATGCACCAGCAAGTGATTTTAAGTAGTTTCCACCAGCAGTCTTTCACACCTTTCTTCTGGGCCAACTCGCCCTGGTAGCTTTTTTCCCATTTTCTGAAGTGGTCCTGAATACTTTCAGCGCCATGATCCCTGTCACCTCCATACTTCATTACTTCCTTCCAAATAGATGAGGCATACGGGCAAATTAGGAATAGATGGGAGATAGTTTCTGGATTCCTAGCGCAAAGAGGACAGCGAAATGGACCAGCTATCCTCCTCTTTTCCGAATTCTCTCCGGTTAGCAGTCGTTGGTGGAGCAATGTCCAGTTGAAGACTTCGATTTTAGGCAACGTGTTGGTGTTCCAAAGCAAATTCCAAATTTCTGGGTTCGTTGGGACGTTGTATCTTGCAGCAAATTCAGCATACCCATCTGCCGTTGAGTATGAACCTGTCCTCGTGCCCCATCCACGCCTGTCCCTCTTATTAGTGGAAATCGATGCTATCCCAGCCAGATGGGAGATTAACTGGCTTTTTTCTTCCTCCAACGCAGCTGGACAATTCGGCAGAGCCCACGCCGACCATCTCTGTGGGTTATTTAGGTCCCATTTCAAGATGCTCTAGAGAGTGCTCATTCCTCTCGCCTCCATCCACTGCTGCAGTTGTGGGAGACATGGAGGAGGTTTACCCTGAATCGAGTCCTGCCAGATTTTTATCTCTTTCCCGTTACTCGGGATCTAGTGCAATTTCCCAATAAAATGTGGCAGAATTTTTTTGCAGAGCCTGTAAATGGAGGACCCCTTAACTTTCGATTGCTCCCCTTCCAGTCATCTGAGCCTTAATCCCGGGAAATATTTAGTTTTAAGCACGTTACTGCACCAGGAAGGTTTAGTGGCCAGCATATTCCAAAGTAACTTGGCTCCAATGGCCATATTTTGAGTTTTCAAATCCCTGACTTGAAGTCCTCCCTCTTTCCTTGGAAGCTTGATTATTTTCCAACTTACAAGAGCGAACTTTTTACTACCTCCGTTATTCCCACCATTCCAGAGAAAGGATCTCAATAAGCCCTCAATTTGATTTAAAGTTTTGACTGGAGCGAGGAGGAGGGAACACTGGTAAATCAAGTAGCTGTTCAGGACAGCTTTAATTAAAACTAGCTTCCCAGCCAGATTTAGCCATGCCATTCCCCAGCCTGAGATTTTATTTTTTATTTTTTCCACAATGGGATTCCAATCAGAAGGCTTAGATCTTGTTTTAAAGATAGGGACTCCTAGATAATTGAAGGAGTCCCAGCTAACTGTTCCTTTCATGTTTAGAGTCTGGGAAATATCTAAGACTTCTCTAGGATTGATATTCCAACAGAAGATCTGGCTCTTTGTGAAGTTGATTTTACTTCCAGAGGCCAGGCAGTATCTATTCAATTCGGTTTTGAAACGATTTGCAATAATCTGGCTGGCACCTCCCATCAAGATGGTGTCATCAGCAAATTGTGCATGATTGATATCTTGGATCCCTCTAGCCAGCCTTATGCCTAGGAGCTCCTCCTCTAGCCTGGCTTTTTCCAATTGAAAGCTGAGGACCAAGGCCTGAATAGCGTAAAGAAGTGGGGAGAGCGGGCATCCTTGCCTCAGCCCTCTCGTGGCTTGGAAAAATGGAGCCACTCTTCCATTAATGAGGGGGGCAATCCAAGGATGGCTTATGCAGGCCTTGACCCAGGAGACAAATTCAGAATCAAATCCAAATCTCAGCATTACTTGGAAGAGGAAAGGGTGGCTGACTCTGTCAAAGGCGTTTGCCAGATCTAGTTTCACCACCATACCTTTATCTCCATGTTGCAGGCTAGAGTGGATGGCTTCTTGCACTAAGATGATGTTATCCCCAATCTTCCTTCCTTTTATGAATCCGCCTTGGTTCTCCGGGATGATACCTAGCAAGATATGTTTTAACCTGTTGGCCATTATCTTGGTAATGATTTTGTAACCAATATTACACAGAGATATTGTCCGGAACCTGTCAAAGGACTTGGCCTCTTTCTCCTTGGGGATGACGGCCAAGAAGGCTGAGTTTGTACTACCTCCAATTTTGCCGCAATTCTGAGATTTTTTGACCAATTTTAGTAAATCTTTTTTAATAATATCCCAGCAAATTGAGATAAAATTAACATTATACCCATCTAGTCCTGGGGCTCTGTCCTCTTCCATGATGGCTATTACTTCTTTTATCTCTTCCAGCGAGATGGATCTCTTTAGAATTTCATTATCATTGCTATTAACAGACCTGGGAACCAGATTCAGGAGCTGGGCGTCATATGGTGAAGGCTGATCTGAGAACAGATCGCTGAAGTAAATGGTAGCTTCAGTTTTTATTTCCTCGAAATTGCTTATTTCCCTATCGTTGACCTGAATTGCATGGACATAATTATGGCTTTTCCTCGCCTTAGTTAATTTATGGAAGAAACTGGAGTTTTTATCTCCGTCTTTCAGCCATTTGCATCTTTATTTGATGCGCCACCACTCAGCCTCATGTCTACAGGCCGCATGGAGTTCCAATTGTAGCGCAGTCTCCTTTTTTATATCTTCAAGGGTCGTGTGCTTATCCTCCATATCATCATGGTGAGACTCCAGCGCATGGACAACTTGGAGCTTGGAGTGATTTGGGTGGGAGAGCGATTTGGCCCAGCTCTTTAATTGTTTCTTGAGCCTTCTCAGCTTCTCCTCCCATATAAAGAAGGGGGAACCTGTGATAGGTTGGGCCCAAGAGACTGATACAATTTTTAAGAACTCGTCATGCCTGGCCCACATGGAATTAAATCTGAACGGGATAGGGCCCAGATTTTTGTCTTTTACCATTTCTAGGAGGATGGGCTTGTGATCAGAGCCTCCGAAAGGTAAGATTTTAGAAATCATATTCAGGCCTTGCAGGAGAAAGGAATCCTGGACCAGGAAGCGATCTAGTCTGGCAGCAATGTGCCTGGGACCGATCCTCCTATTATTCTAGGTGTATTTCCCTATAGAAGGCTTAATGTCCATGAGATCCCAATCTCTGATAGTGTCTTCAACAATTTCGGTGATAGGGTCTCTGGTTCTTAAGCCCCCTCTCTTCTCTTCCTGGCTGAGGGTGACATTCAGGTCCCCGGCCATAATGACATTGCCCTGCCGATTGCACTTTTCTTCACAGAGAAGAGTCCAGCAGTTTAGTTTTTCGCCATGAGAATTAGGAGCATAAATGTTGAAAATACTTACAAGGGAGTTGGAGTCTTTTTGCCTCAGCACAGTGAGGAGCCAATGATTGCTTTTTTTGGAGGCCACAGCTTCATATTTTCCCTCATCCCATAGAGTTCCTATACCTCCGGATGCTCCCATAGAGCTTAGAGCAGCGGAGCCCTTTTTTTTCCAAAATTTTTTACTAACCTGGAGGAATGCAGCTTCCTCCATCTTGGTTTCCTGGATCAGCAAAATGTCCGGTTGGTGAAGAGAAATTAGATTCAGCATAGCCTCTTCCTTGCCTTTACTTTCGAGCCCTCTGCAATTCCAGGAAATTACTTTCATTACTTACTTTTGGTGGCCGAAGGCATCCCTTTCAGGGCATGCCCTTGCTGGCGAGTATTTCTTGGGTTTTTCAGCAGCTTTTCTAGGGTAAGCTGGGATCCCTGCAGCTTATCTTTGTATGTTGCCTGCTCCCGCAATTCTTTTCTAGATTTTCTCCCTTTTGTCTTGGCCATTCTTGGAGTCTCAATTTCGATTTCCCCCTCCTCCTCTTCTTCCTCTTCTGAGTCAGGTTCTTCTTCAGATTTCTCCTGGCTTGCTCCTTCTTTTGTGCCTGTTATTCCTTCCTCATTGTCATTCCCTTGATTTGAGAGGACTACATCCGGCTCCTTGGTTGCTTCATAGCTAGTTCTGTCTTTAGTGTCATTAGTGTCCTCCCTTGCTTCTGCAGATTCATTAGTATTTGAGATCTCTTGGGTTTTTTCTGAGGGACTATTTCTTTCTTCATTCCCCACTCCCTTCTTTGGGCCCCCTCCGGCTTGGTTTTTGGATCTAGATCTGATCACCTTATGCCATCCTTCCCCCTTCTCGTGTTGGCTCTCAAGTGCTTTAGGGCAGTTTCGGATGAAGTGCCCGTATTCATGGCATCCTCTGCATTTGAAGGGGAGCTGTTCGTAGTCCAACTTTTGGATATGGGACCAGTTCCCCACCGTTAGGTTTAGTGCTTCTGGAAGTCAGCTTCAAGATCGAACTCTACACAGATGCGGGCATAGGCATATTGGTCCTTTGGACTCACCATGTCTATGTATTTCCCCAGAGCATTCCCTATTGCGTGAAGGGATTTGGGGTTCCAGCAGTGCATGGGGAGATTTGGCAGTCTGACCCAGACTGGCACAACTTTCGGAGTATCGACTTCAGGGTCAAAATCTGGGGTCCACCCATTAAGATAAAGTCCTTGCGACCCCATGAAGTAGGGCCCGTTCCTGAAGATTAGATCTTTGTCATCTTTGGATTCGAAATCAAAGAGGAAGTATCCCCTGCCGATGGAGTAAGAGGCTACGTTTTTAGCTATTAGTGGTCGCCAGTTCCTTTGGACCCAGCTATCTGTGGTTTTGGGCGAGGGCCAGAGCCCTGTGAATTGCCCGATCAAAGCTCGGTCTGCCAGTGACAGGGCAACCCAGATCGTTTCTTCCAGAGGGAGGGCTACCTCCGGCACGTCTTCAATTCTTTTTACGAATTTCGGTAGTTCTCTCTTTCCTGTTCGTTTGGCATGGCTGGAGATAAGCCTATCAAAGGCTTCCGAGCGGGTTTGCGGCAAAACTCCGCCTACTTCTTCCACCATCGTGCTCCCTTGCCCGGGCCGGGCCAGCCTCAATGCATCAGAAGGAATCACTGATCCCACTGTCCAGGCTAGTAGATCGCAGAATTCAAAACTGCTCGAGTCTAGGATCAGGATCAGCAAGATCTAGGTCTCTCACGTCCTTGGCCATGCCTTGGACTCAAGCCTGCAGGGTCACGATCCAGGGCAATCACCACTCTCAGCCGTGAGGTTGACTCCACGCCTTGGATCTCCTAAAAAACAAAATAATTAATAAACAAATAAAATAAAATAAAATAAAAAATCGCAAAATTTCACACATTAAATGACATTGAAATATTAAAAAAAAAATATCATTGGGAAGCCAACATAATATTCTATAATTTGTTTTTTTACTGCAAGTCGAAATTCACATGGCATATATGTGTTTCGAGGGCTTCTATCTAGCACATGAGTAAAAAATCAGGTTTTCATCGCCAAATTTGGCCAAAAAGTGTTGCCCACCTTCATGCATTTACCCATGGGTAAGTTTGGGGGTATTTGAACACAAGACCTCCATTTATTACCATTTACAACATTTCAACTTTACCACTTGCTCTGCCACTCCATGAGCTTACGTGGTTTCTAAATTAGACATAGCTTACTAGAGTAATTTATACATACAATTCCACCTTAAGCTATATTAAATCCCATAGTAGAGAAGTCTTAGAACTTGAAACCCTAATTCAAAAAACCATTATTCTTTAAACTTTACAATAAACCCATCATAAAATTCATTTTAAACCCGACAATGTTCACCATAATTTTTTTTTACAAGCCATAAACAATCACATAACAAACAAACATAAAGCAATAGGCGAAGTGAACAAACAAGCAAGATAAGATCCCATAACAATGTTCCAAGCATTTAAATGTTGTGTCAACAAACATAAGTGAATGAAGCCGGTAGGAACAACGTTCTACCAGAGGGTTCCTCCAACAACGTGTCCTCCATAAAAGTTTCGAGCGGTGAGCACCTCCACTCTGACCAAACAACCAACAATCTACATACACCACTAAAATGACATCAGTGGCAAACAATACAAATTATCCAACAAAAACTTTGAGTGAGCAATGGAAAAGAAGGGTTATCACCTCCATAGGTGCCATCCTACTCCCCAACATCCTCAGTAGACATCCATCGACGTTTGAGCCCAACACCTACCACCAAAACACTGAACAAGAACGAAAAGACTAGCTAAGGTGCTCACCCGACCAACACAAAGATGTGCAAAGAAACCACATCGAGGTCGTGTGAAGGAAACCCGGTAAAGGACCATGTAGTAGAGGGAGGACAAGCTCAAGGTTACCAACACACAGGCGTAGGTGCAAGGGTGTGACACAATTGGGGGTGGATGCTCACCCAATAGTGTCACTCATAAACACAGAGGGTGTGGAGAAGGTTTGGGAGAAGACGAAGACGGACACCAAAACCAGAGTGAATTCAATTGAAAAGTGGTCGCTCCCCTATCCAACACGTGAGAATGTATAGGGCGATGGCGTACGCCATGTGGATGCTGCCCAGGGATAATTTTAGGGGCGAATTTTAGCTCAGTGGGCTATTTTTCCATGTTTTTCTCCCAAAAAAGATTCACCATTTTGCATTTTTTGAAGCCCTGTTTCGCACAATTTTAATGGGGTAAAATTTTTTCACCCTAAAAATCGCCAAATTATTATATAAATGATATAAAATCCTTGGAAATTAAAATATTTTTTGAAACATATCGCCAATCATTTTATAGTTGGTGTTTTAAGAATGGTAATATTCGCCAACATTTATACACTTTTAAATAAGTATGGTTCCTTAAAATCATCCTTGATGCTGCCATGTGGTTTAATTGGCATGGAAAGAGAGTACGCACCACTAGCCTCTCTTCGTTAATAAAATTAAATGTAATCTAAATATTGTATATTTTCAACTTTTTCGAACTATATTTCTAATCTTATTTTATTGGAAGCTATGTTAAAAATCTTAAAATTACATATATTAGTTATACAAATTGCATAATTTAAATACCATAAAACTATTTAAAAATCCTAATTTAAAAACACAATTTAAATACTTTCGTATTTAAATTTTACCAAAATAAATTTTACCCCATGATACTTTATTTTCTTATTTCTTATTAACCGTATTGTATTCTCTTGGGCCGCTCCCCTCAACTATTGCTCCTAATGCATGTTCAACATAGCACGAGCAACTTAAAGCTAAGGCGATTTGTTGGTCATTCGTCGGAGCGTCGCTTGAAAACAAACTTCGAAGTCCTACTGCATAGAACTCGGAACGCGTCTCTGGTTGCAGAAGCAGGGCTCAATCCCTGGCATGGAGTCCAATATCGGCTGTCAAACAAACGCAGCACCAATTCCGCAGGTACAATCCACACCTCACTCTGTTTGTTTACATAGACCGCCATTTTATCAATACCCATTTCATTGCTGCCCTCCTCATTACTGGTTCTGCCGGTCATTAATGCATTCTCATGCCCCAATTCAAACTCCTCCCAGGTGTCCCAATTGCCATAAAACTTATGGGTCGCCTTTCATTCCCAATAGATTAGCGAGTTCGGGACATAACAAGGAGATTGACTCTGTAAATTTAGCTATACCCCAAACAACTCCAGAGGACCTTAGAAGTACCGAACAATTATCTTTTAGAAACCTTTCAAATGGGTCTTCAACGCAACCAAATTCTTCATGCGAGGCACCAGCTAAACAAAACATAGATAACAATGCTACCCCACTAACAGGCCAGTGGCCTCATGTTCAGTCTCCTTGTGTTCATCCACCAATGAGACCAGCTATGCATTCTCCTGCTTTCCCTTCACCCATTTGCACCTATCATCCTTTCTTACCCTGTAGAGTACATGGTTATTGGCATCCCCCACTACACATGTGTCCTATGGCTGGACCTGTGCCTCCTTTCTCCTCCATGCATCCTGTATATCCTTCAAAATTTAGCTATGTTGAACCTGAGTTGAATAGAGTGGGCGCACCGCCCACAAATCTAGTGGATACACCGACACCCACTGTGATTGGTACTGCGGCTGAGAATTGGCATGGGAATGGAGATTCTGAGGACTTGCAAGATAGGTGTGTTGGTTACATTGTTTTATCTTTCATTTTTGTTTGTCAAAAATTTCCGCCACATGGTCTAGTCTGAAGTGTCATACTATTTCGTCTCTTGTCTTGCATCCAGAGCAATTGAAGATGCATATGAGCGAGAGGATGAAGAGGATGAGCCCATATTTGTTTTAACAGATGAGTGGATGGAGTTTTTTGCTAAATCTGAGGCCAGAAGACAAGAAAGTGAGATATTTTTAAAAATAATGATAATTTCCTGTACTTTTCTTTGCATGTTCCTGTCATTCAACGGCATTCCAATTATGTATAGAATATTTTCTTGTACTGCAGTCTTCACAGTAATCACAAATGAGATCACAATTAAAAGGTTTTGACCTTTCATCCATGTCAGATGCAAGTTATTCTTGCTTTGAATTAGTGGCTAATTTGGTTATGTTGCTAGTTAGTCTTCTTCAAGTTTGTTAAAACTTCATTTTATGTTTTCAGAGAAGAAACAGAGACAGAAAGAGTTAAAGAAAATACGCAGAGCTGAGAGATCAGCACAACTGAAGCCCACTGGTGGGCTTGAAATATCACCCTCTTTCTTGTTTGAGTCCGAAGAAGGGACATCTGCCAGTGCATTAGATGGTGGGTAAGGAGGGACTTGAAATATCATCTTCTTACTTTCATTTTTTTTTCTGTTTTCCCAAGGGGCCTGCCACTGTCGGAGTATGTATTGGTTATTCCTTTCAAAAGTCATGTGGGTATTTTTCGATTCTGATTTCAGTGTAAATATTATGTTCAAGTACGTGGCATACCCTTAATATAATATCATCCGTTTTTATCGTTTTTAAGTTTTAAGTTTTGATCATATGTTTATCCAACAAAGCTTTTGTAATTCCTTCTGAGGAAATCTTTTAGCTAATTTCTTCTAAAGAGGATCTTTTATCATGTTATGTATCATCTACCGATGTATTAAGGCCTAAGAATTTAGTAAAGGCCGACTTTGTTGTAGGTGTGATTAATCATGTAATAAGGCCTGTGACAGTAAAATAGGAGTAGGAGAGTGCTAATTTTGTAATGTGTGATTAATTAAGGCCAACATGGTAGGTATAATGTGTGCTATTAATTATGTAATGAGGCCATAATCATTAAATAATGCCAACTAGAACACTAGAGTGCTACCATTGGCTTGTGGAACAGGGACCAATGCCAAGTGCTTTTGGAGCTCCTCAAATACCTAAGCAGAATGCTTAATTAAACATGGGTTTTTTTGTGCTTATTTTTGTTTTCCTAAACAACAATTGCGTGAAGAGAATTTTTAAAGGTCATTTTAGATATCCTCATTGTTGCAAGATACTCTATTAGTCTCAAAAGAAGCCTATCTTGTTAAGGGAAGGGAAAGGTAATTTATTGTTGTAAGGCATAAAAAAAAGATTTCCAATACACCTTTTGAAAACAGAAGGTTAATTTTTTTCTACCCATGAAGTATTTGAGGAATCAGGGAATACAATTGTAAATCCTAAAAGGTAGTCATGCTTCTTATTCCCCATCATTTAAAAAACAATCTTTCTATTGAGAAGGTGGAAGAGATCCATCAATGGGGATTTAAGTACTTTATGTGTTCATTGTCGTTGTTTTGTTGCTTGTTAAAATTAAGCCAAGGTCCAGAAAACATGGACTTTGAAAATGAGTATGTTACTAAGTAGGCACTTGATTCCACCATACATGCTTTAGAAGAGTGGCCCATAGGGGTTATTCTAAAACAACAGTACCGTAAGGGAGAGTGCCATGGGAAGGAGCCTCTCAGGGAATTATAACCCAATATATCCAACAGTGAAATAAGGAAATTTGATCAGTGCAAAACTTTTGGCATGCCAATGAAAACAATACTTCATCTTACACAACAGAGTTGTAGACTAAACACTCTTCATTTCGTCTTTGCACACAGAAACTGCCCCTTTGTAATGGTACTAGTGGATCACAAGAAAACCTTGGTCATTCTCATATTCATGGAGGCAATTCAAGGTAGATTTATTTGAGGAATATGAGGATACTAGGAACAATGGCTATTTCAGCCAGCTTTCAAAGCTCTAAGAAACTAGAACAATAATGCATTATGACAACCACCACAAAAATTTGGCAACACAAGTTGAATAATTGTCAGAAGATAGGCTGCTAGAATTATATAGCAGGCGCTTAAAGAGGACATTTGTCATGAAGTTATACAACTCAAACCCAATAACCTCTAGGATGACAATCACAAAGTTAGACATGTTGTAGCAAACAATAAAAGCCATTGAAGGAATGCCAAGAACTAGTGTGCAAGAATTTTGCAAAACCAAGATAAGAGTTCCATGCCAATACAAAAAATATCTCTCAAAGAATTGAAACAAAAAGAGCAAAATGGTTGTGCTACATGTGTAATAATCTAAGTAACTACACGACCCTCAAGGAGCCTGTGTCCTAGATGTTTTTACGATAAAGACGCATGGGGACTCTAAAAGCGATATTTTCCTTCCAGTTTGTCCCTTCATTGTGTATGAAAGAGCTCTCACTATTTATCATTGTGCAGGTGAAGGATAAAATCAAGATCTGAAGGGATTGCAAGTGCTTTGTGGATTAGCAAACCATATTTGTTATTTCTCGAACAACAATGTTTTTCTTGATTCATTCGACAAAAATCATGGCCCAATCATCAAGGATAGTTGGTAAAGGTCGAATGACCTGTTGGTGTTGCTCCCCCTCCTTCAAGTTCGTCTTTCTCTACTAGTGCTCCATCTGCTGCAAATGGAGTTGTAGGAGCAACTTCCAATGCTGCAAATAGCCTTGTTGTAGCAAGACAAGTTTAAGAAAAGAAATATTCCCAATAGAAGTATGTAACAAGAAAATAAGGGCCAGCGGCAAAGCTTGTTGGGGGAGAGAATGTTCATTGGACATGTATTACTTCAAAAATGAATTCAACAACACCTACTATTGAGTTAATGGCCATTTGTTGGGCCTTCCCTATGGACTTGGAGCATGTAAAGCAGTGAATGCTACCCAATGAAAATATATGGAAAGAAAGGATGATATTGGCTTGGAGAAGGTTGCAGCTGCAAGTAGGAAACACAAAAATGAGGATTCTCTTCCATTCTTGAGGAAGCCATCTAGCAGGTTTGGGAGTGAGAATGCAATTCAACTAACAAGAAAGAGGCTAGATCCAAGTGGTAGTGCAATGGGAAAGATTTTTCAACAAGAGAAGCGAGAGGAGGTACATCTTACCATTGGGTTCTCTTTCTATTTCAACTTCATTTCATTTAATGTTGCATGGTCTCCTTTGTTTATTGAGATGTGTTGAGTTCTAGTTGAATGGGCTCCAACCAAGGATGTGCCTCCCAGTTTAGAGAAGTTTAGATCCACATGGTTGGTTAAGGCAAACAAGGAGGCGGATAAAGTCCTAGAACCCATTAAATTAGCATGGCCCTCATTTAGTGTAAGTGTTATTTTTGATGGATGGATGGATGCAATGTGCCAGCCACCCATCAATTTCATGGTGTCTTCCTAGAATGAACCAGTCTTTTTGAAAGCGGTGGATGCTCTTGGAAAATACAAGTTTGCACAATATATGGGTGAGTTGTTCATTAAAGTTATTGAAGATGTATTTGTTGATTCTTGTGTGCAAATTATCATAGATAATGCATTTGTTTGCAAGGCTGTTGGCATGATTGTGGAAACTAAATATTCACTGATATTTTGGACACCTTGCATAATTCATTCTTTGAATTTAGTGCTTAAATCTATTGCTTCGAATGTGACATGGATGGGAAGTCTTTTTAATTATGCACACCATAACTGGAATTTTGTAGAAAACCATAAACACATTTATCATTGTTGAAGATTGCAGATACTTGGTTTGCCTCTTCATTCATCATGCTTAAGAGGTTAAGGGAGGTCAAGTATGCTCTTGGGGCCATGCTTATTTCAAAGTTTTGGCCTTTTTTGAAAAAGATGGATCGAATTGCTTTAAAAAAGATCAAGGATACATTGTTAGATGATGGCTGGCGGGATCGGGTAGATCTTATCATTTATTTGTTGCAACTTGCAGACATGGACTAGCCCATCTTAGGAGATGTTTACGACGGGTGCAATTCCATGATTGTGTCTATGAAATTTGTTATAGTAAAAATTGAGTGCCCCTAAGTATGGGACAGTAGAAGAGACTTATTCACCATCATACTGGATATTCTTATCGTGTTTTACGGGGACGCGTTTTCTGCGTCCTGGGGACTCCCAGCGAAACGTTTTCCCCACCACATGTCCCCGAGAATAGTTTATTTCATGATTTTCCATTCTTTTCCATTATTTTCACTTTTTACAATCCCTACTTGGAAGTTGGTACTAGAAAATAAATCAATATAATTAGTATTTACATTGCACAATCATGAATATACATCAAATGAATTATTATTTTTGGTATTTTATTTTAATTTTATGTTTTTAGAGACGTCCACCTGTCCCCCTGAATTTCCCTAAAATTTGGGGTTGGTCTCCATGCGTCCCGAATATGCATCTCCCTGCTCCTGTGTCCCCCTGTCCCAGAAACTTCGGGGAACATTGTATTCTTATCAGCAAGTGGGAAAGGAGTTGTACACCTTTGCATTGCTTGTCTCACTCATTGAAACCAAATTGTTGGCAATAATTGGATTCCCCAAGAAAAACTTTCCCTCTCTTTAGGTTAGCTCTCCTCTAGCACAAGAGGGGAGTCCCTAAGGTAAACTAAGTCCAAATAAAGATAGTGAATGAGGGCAGTTTAGGACTTAGGGTAAAATTTAAATCTGGTTTTGGGTAAAATTGAGCAAATAAATTCCAGACTTACAAAACAGAATTAAGTCTAGTTAAAGGTTTAGGGTTATTTTCTAGACTTAGGGAAAATATGGAGTAAGATATTTTCTGCTGTAAATTTCAGATTGCAAAACAGAAAGTAAAAGTTGATTTTTTAATGGGTTTCTGGTGCTTGAAAGAGGGTGACGAATGCCTAAATTTCAGATTGGGAAAATGGGGTCAATTGGACATCACAGAGGGCTGTTTTGGTTATATTTCAGGGTCTAGAAGAGCTGCAAAATGCATATTACAGCAGCCTTAGTTGTCTTGAAATTATGACAGAATTTATAAAAGGAAGGGGCCTCTAAGAGATCCACATTCGAGCTAGATTCTAGGGTGTTCTTTCACTAGGAAATAAAATATGCAACAATTCATATGATATTAGGTGCTAATAGATTAATTTCTATAACAAAATAAACAAGGAAACTAGGGAGAGGAACCATCACACCTAGTTTACGTCCATTGTGGTACTTATACCCTTCACTTTGACCTCGAGAAATAAATTTGACAAGTACAAATCAACAACATTACTCCACAATTAGCATCCAATAGAAATTGCCTCACATTAGCAAGATTGCATCATTATATTCCATTCATTCCTTCAAAGAAGTCTAGAGTAATATGGTCCCAAATATTACAAGCACTTTCAACAACCATTACAAGTGGGATGAGCCTCCTTATATAGAGTTTTTGGGCTCAAATCTCCTCAATACAATAATAATATCTTTATCAAATCCTAGATCTAACCTAAGAATGCATAAAGAAACAATATCCATCTAACTAACTCCATGGACAAGTCAAACAACTAATAAAATAGGAGTGACTATGCCACATGGGCAAATCTTCATGCACAAGAGCTCCAAGAGGTGGGATTCCTCCATAAAGTGGGTGAATAAGCCAAGTCGAAGCTCCAACGTCGCCCTCAATCACATCCAAGTGAAAACACACCTCTAACAAACTCCTTCAAAATTGTGCAAATAACACCCTTCAAGTGGTATGTGTGGTCTTGAAGGTGGACGTCTCCTTTAAATGCCATGAAAAGTGTGCACATAGGGCTCCATAAGGTAGATTTTCCTCTCAAAAGAGAGGTGGATATTAATAAATGTTTGACCGAGTGTCAAAAATAGCAACCCAAAGCAAGGCCACGCTCATGAATGCCTCAATAACAAAATCCTTAGTGTGTCACCACTCCTTAAGATGTATGCAAATGGCTAGGTACAAGGAGGAGTCAACCATCAAATAATAATCTTCAATCCATGTGTAAAGTGGTTACAAAACCCTAGATAACTCCATGGAGGAAGGCATGACCCTAGGTCCTGAAGGGGTTAATTTAAGCTTAACATGTGTGGACAAGGGGAGCACTCTATCTAAACCATAGTCCCTGTCATGATAAAATGTCATATATGTCAAATACACCCAAATATCTTAGGTTGCTCACATTAGAAAGCCTCCAACTTTATGAAACCACATCATATACATCAATAGAGCATTGTGGAACCATGTGAGAAGGGCTCAAGCCTCAATATGCTAGGTACTACACAAATGAGTGATATCAACCATGTAGGTGTGCAATCTCGATTTAGAATAAACCCCCATATGCTAGGGCGCTCATCCCCTAGACAACCTATACCCCAACACAACATCATCTAACCATGTCCCTTCACCTAGTCATGTGATGACTAACACAACATCAGGAAATGGGACCATGCAAAGTGCTCTCCTAACGATAAGACAATACACCAACATGTTGCCACAATATTGAGATACATCATAATACCCATGGTGCTCAACAATAATCAACCAGTGGAGATCTTGCTATAAGCTCTAGGGGCATAAGCACATAACTATGCAATCGACCACTTTCTTCTAGACATTGTGCAACCTTGGCCAATTGAGGTTGGACCAGTGCTTTAAAACTCGGCCAGGTTCGAGTCTGAGTCGGCTGTGTTGACTGAGTTGACCTCGAGTTGAGCCGACTCGGCTTGTAAATTGGCTCGGGTGACTAGTTCGGTATCGACCCACTCAACTCGCCCAAGTTATGACCAGAATCGGTCGAGTTGGTCTATCTGGCGTATGTGGGTTCGTTGAGTGAAAAATACACCATTTTTTTGTTTTTAAATAATTCCTACTTTAACTCTAACCCTAGAGTTCTAGTTATCACCAGAATCGGTCGAGTTGGTCTATCTGGCATATGTGGGTTCGTTGAGTGAAAAATACACCATTTTTTTTTGTTTTTAAATAATTCCTACTTTAACTCTAACCCTAGAGTTCTAAACTTATAAAATGATCCCCCCTCTTTGTTTTCCATTATCATGAGTCAGATTGATAGATACTCGCCTGTAGGCTGTGACAATGTGAAGTGTGAAGTGTGAAGTTGATTGTTGAATTGTGATTTAATCATTCGTGAAATATTGAACAATGAAGATTAAAGAGTGAAACCCTGAATTTGTGAAGCACTACCATTGAAGAGTTGAAGACTAGAGTTTGAACTCGAAAACTGTGGACTGTAGTCTGTGAAAGTGAATCAACGATTACTCAAGAGTCAGGATCAATGACCGTGTATTATGTATTACAGTATTCCTAATTTACTATTAAGAGTTAAGACTAAGACTCTAAGAGCTTAGAACTATAGAGTAAATTAGTAATATCCACGAGTAAACTTTGGATATTTTGAATTAGTAATATACACGAGCAAACTTTGGATATTTTGTCTCTAATGCTTTGGAAATTTGGAATCATGGATTAGAATCTTTAAAATATCATTTTTCTTTAAAATTTAAATATTTTATGTATTTTTTAGTAAACCGAGTCATTAAATTCAAATCGGCCAAGTCATTACCAATTCATTATCAATTTCGAGTCTAAGTCTGAGTTGACCCTTGATTGATTCCAAGTTAGAGTCCGTGTTTTAAAACATTGGGTTAGACGTGTCATAAGGAAAGTGTGTGCATTTGCAATAAATCCCTTGTATTTTTCAAATGGTCCACATTGTCATCAAAGAAGTATTTGTCATGTGCAATTGGATCATGATGAAAATCACAGGTGGAACCTCATGCAATATGAGGGGTAACAGGATCGATTGTGCACATTCCCGCAGATTCCCTCCTCACATGGATGAAGAGATTTCACAAGGGAGGAAGGAAGCATTTAGAAGGATATATCAAGATAGCTCCCTCGATGGGGTGGAGAAGGGCTTCATAGAGTTTTCCACTAACACTAGGAGATTTGGAGGCTATGATGTTCTTAGAGAAAGGGGGTTAAGAAGCCCTATGCTTGGTGGCAACTCATGGGGCAATGTGCCTTATGCTACAACAATTAGCCATGAGGCTCCTCTCGCAAGTTACTTTATCATATTGTTGTGAGAGGAATGGAGAAAATTTGGGAATTTGTATAGTTTGAAGAAGAGTAAGTTTGAGCAATCCAAAGTAGAGAATATGGTCTATGTACATTCCAGCCTTAGACTTATTACAAGTCAA
The DNA here is from genome assembly GCA_001517045.1 of Pseudotsuga menziesii. Taxonomy (NCBI): domain Eukaryota; kingdom Viridiplantae; phylum Streptophyta; class Pinopsida; order Pinales; family Pinaceae; genus Pseudotsuga; species Pseudotsuga menziesii. Next base: position 1,212,511 of record LPNX010463833.1, on the reverse strand, counting down.
GGGAGGAGTGGTTGAAGGGAAAGACAAAGTTGTGGGATGTGTTTCTTGATGATATGCGTTTGGACAACAATATTGAGTTGGCATTAGCTAGCTTTTATCTTAATGAACCAATGCTAGAGTTGGTCACTTTTGATGATGGTAATTCTCTCGGCCATCTGGTTTTCAAGGTCAACATGCCCTATGTTGGATGCTTGTATCTACATGTGCTTTGAGTCGTGTCCTTGTGTCATGCGACTTAGGTAATAATAAATGGTCTAAGGATTATAAACGGTCAGAGAAAAGCTTATCTATAATTGAATATACTACAAAGGGGAAGATGAGGCAGAAGAAGAGCTAATTGAATAACTTCTAAATATACAAGAGGAATCCATTCTAGTAGATGTCCCAACTATATCCATTCGTGGTTGAATGGAATCTCAATTCCTTGAACACTAAAGATCAGGGGACAAATTAAAGTGCAAAAATTGACTATTTTGATAGATTTTGAGAGCACTCACAACTTCATCCTCGAGAATCTTGCAGAACAACCCAATTATTTTCCTTACCCAGTCAAGCACTTCCAAGTCGCGATTGCTAATGGGCAAAAGATATAAAGTGGACGAAAATGCTACAATGTCGACTTAGTCAATGAAGGATTATGAACTTAGCAACATATATGTTTGTGGTACCCATGGGGGGGGGTGGATTTGGTGTTTAGGCTGCAACGGCTCCGCACATTAGGCACCTTTGCTATGAACCTAAATAAAATCTTCATCAGGTTCAAATCAATAGACGAACGATATGAACTCAATAGTTCATACCTTTTGCCTTCACGGATCTTTAGCTCACATTGATTGAAGCAATTTAAAATTACCTAAAAAGGGAGGTAGTGGTACTTGTTACCACCCATTTCGTATGGGTGTCCACTGTCCTCTAATGCATGTAAGCAAATTCAATGGACTGTCCTAGGGAGCTCTGGGCACACAGCAGCAGTCCTGGGTACTAGTATCTTTATCTATAGTAGGCTGGGTGGTTCTGGTTAATCTTCTGGATGTTTACAGACAGGTCACTTACAGCATTAAGACAAGGTCAGTTTTCAGGCCTATTTGAATTCCTGTAGCAGCCTCACCTACCATAAAGAAGCAGGTTTGAAGTCAATCTGAAACCAATGCTTACTAAAACATGAGATTTCAGTGAATTATAGTGGAATCTGAGTGCAGTTTCCTGTAGTGTACCATCTGCAACAGTGTACCTCAGATTTATGTTATCATTTCACTGAATTTGTTGATGACTATGCTTCTGTATGAAGACTCAGATCCCTGTAGAAGATGTCCAGGCTGGAAATGACAGCAGTTAAGAATTGAATGGGTTGACAAGGAAAACATGTAGCAGACCTGTATCAACAAGAAGATCTGAATTTATGTTTAGAGACTCCATTGTCAATAATCATGGACTGCGATATCACTATACTATTGAGTATTAACGTTGAGGATGTTGAAGGGCATTTTTGGCATGATCAAGAGCGACTTAACAGGGGAAGCATCTAACCTTTTGGAGAATTGTTAGCAGTAATAACGTACGTGAGGACTGTTCCAGATTGAGTATCTGCATTTTGTTCATTCGTAGAGTTCCTTTGATATATTATTATATTATTGGACCTGAGCTTCATAGGCAGTGTGTACTTTGATGGATCTTACAGAGGACAATATTCATGATGGCATGTGATCTTTGATGATGTGATTCGATTCCTCATGGGAAAAATTCACGTTGGAAGCTTGTATCTAGTGGGTCCGTGATCAATTGTGGAGCTATATTGTTAATTGCATGAGGTTGTGGAGCAGGGGTGAACTGGGCACACCATTTTTGAGGGTCGAATATGCTTGCACGTGAGGAAACCTCCTTTGTCAGTTATAAAGGGTTCTTTTAAGAAGTCAATAAAATTGATGGAGTGATGAACCATTTATAAAAATTGGTCGACCATGTTACTTTATGCTTATTAGAGGCTAGCCCGTCACATCTTTGTGGAACATAGTCACCCATTTAAAAAGGGTTCCCATGGTACCACATATATTTACAAAAGAATATTATCATTTTGATGTTGAGTTTCCCTTTCTCTCACTATGCGTTGGATGGAAAATATGATTGAGAGGATCATACAAGTGAAGGCGATACAATAATATATTATAAAGGGCCTTTCCCTTTACCTCATGTGAAGCATGAAAGGGTTTTTACATATGCCATGCTGAATTGGTTCTACTTGTTGACCACATTTGATGAGCTCAATTTGAATGGGAGAGCTCTATTTTGAGACCAATGTTCCATAGTCAAGTCCTATTGAGCTCTATTTTGAGCTCAATTTGAATGGGAGTGAGTATTTTATACCTTGTCTCGATATGCATTTGGCTCCTTGGCTCTCCCACTGGAGCTAGGGCTTTTAAGGCAGATGGCTAACCTAGTGAGGAAGGGTTCCTAGGTCAAGCAACTATGTAACACCCCGGTTTTGACCCCATTTGCATTAAATGTATATGATGTATATATTGTAATTAATCGTGGTGTGGAGCTAAAGGAAAAAGCCCCAGCATTGATTTAACGTTTTATGTTCCGACGATTAAAATCGTTGCTGATGGTATTTCGTGCTAGCCGACACATTATAATTTTTGGTATCATGTAATTATGCATTTTAATTAAAATACCCACAACCAGCTATGTCAATGCAACCATAATGAAAAGGGCATGATTTTCCTAAGGAATAGGGAGGGAAATTATTTAAACCGTTGGGCCAATGGGGAAAAGCCAAATGTCAAAGGGAGAACCCATCAATCAATCAACTACCCATTTTGTCTTTTTCCCCAATCATTAAATTCTGCCAGAATGTGGTTGAGTTAGTTATTGCATGGGGATGGGAAGAGTATGGGCAACAATTTCGAATTTGGGGAAAACCCATTTTTGGGGTAAATCAATTTTGACTTTTGGAGCAAGAAAGCACCCAAAAATGCATGCCCATTTGCCCATACACCCACGTTCTTCATTTGCTCACGTAGGGAAGCTTAGGAGCTGTTTTTACCTCCACGATTTTGCTGGCCGTGTGTTCTTCCTTCACGATTTGGGCTCCTGGGCGTTTTTATCATTAACATTCACCCACGTTGGGGCTCCCTCAAGCCGCTGGGAAGTTGCTGTGTGTGAAATCCACGATTTTGGATTTGCTGTGTATTTCTTCCTCTCGTGGATAGTCGTTCTTCATTTTGCTGGAGTCTGAGAATTTCGTTTTTGTGATGTTCTTGTGGTTGGGTTCTTCCCCAACGTTTTTTGTTGCATTTTCCCAATGTTTACCAAGTTGAAAATCGTTTTTGTGTTGCCCAACGATTTTGAGGAGAGACCACATCCTCTTGAGTGTTGTTGATGAATTCGTTTTTGGCCACATTAGGGCCAAAACGTCACTGAGATACAGCCTGTTGTTAGTGGGTTGTTCTTACCCTTCGTGGAAATTAATTCTGTGGCTAAAGTGTTCTCTTCTACCCAGAAATGATGTATATTCTTTTGTGTATGCAATTGGTCTTTGGACTGTGTAGGAGTGGAAATGAGTCTGCTTGAAAAACCTAGTGTTTTGCAGGAGCCTCATAGACAGAGCTAGAGGGTCGATTCTCTTCTCTACACCCCCTGAATAGCACTGGAAGAGAAGTCATGTCCTCAGGGACTGTGCAGCAGAGAAGGGAATGATTCCTTGTGTTGGGTGTGTGTGGATGTCTTAGGAGTCAAGCTAGTTTTGGTGAAGGCATCCTTAGCTCTTTAGTGAGCCCACTAGCTTAGCAGACAGTGCTTCCATCTCCTGATAACCTGATAAACCCAACTTGTTGGCTTGGTTATGTGTTGTTGTGTACTCTCGGTTTGATAAACCCAACCGTGTTGGCTTGACTGACTTTTGACATATTTTTGGCTATGTGTGAGCCTGCTTAGTTCCTTATTCCTTGGGGAATCATGCCCAGTTCGGGGGTGGCAATGTTGCTGAGAGATTAAGGAGCACATTGGCCTATGGTTGGGTGGAACGTTGCAGCGACATAGCTGGTTGCGGGGCGTTCTTCTTCATAAGATAAGTATTCTTGTGTTTAAATCCCTGCAATTGCATTTGATAATGAATTACAATGAACATGATGATTGCTTGAATGTATGGTTTTGCTTCCGCTGTATGGTAATAATGTATGCATATTTTAGTTCAAAGCATTTCAATTTTCATGTGTATGTTCATGGGGCTAGTTTCCTGGATTGATAGTATGTAGGTAGCGTCCTCTTCACCAGTCGGAGGGTCGGGGACGTTACAAACTAGCCTAGAAAAACTAAGGAGAAACCCTCACAAGGAGACGTGCCTCGGTTTGCTAAGGTGACAATAATGAAAGGTAATGGCCTATCCTGTGTAAGGTGACATTACACATGCTTTATTTCAACATTATATCATTTTTAAGAGTTGCAGCTGTGGCTGCAACAGACTGTGTAAGTCAATCTAGGTGCTCAATGCTTGAATTTCTTTTGTATGGGTGTGTGATATATTTAAATTTACATCATTAAAAATATTCACACCTATTCCGGTCACTTTTGGGGGGCCAAATTTAATTTATTGGATTTTTGTGACATTTTGGCTTGAAATTTTTACAGAAACATAGTCAGGACAGTTTTTTTTTGGAGACCAAATGGAATTATTTTTAAAACCTGTTTACATACCAAGTATCCCTTTGAATCTAGTTTCCAAAACACTTCGAATTTTTGAGATTGGGCGTCAAACGAAAGATATATGGCCAAAATACCGACGGGGTGTCAAGCAGGCAGCTTAGGAGCAGAGCTGGAACAGTCAATTTTTGGATGCCTTATTGGACATATCTTGCAAACCTGTTTCATTGGTATATTCCCCATTGAATCTAGTTTACAACACAATTTGAATCACTCCATTCCGATATCGTATGCAAATTTTATGACCAAAATACCGATTGCCTATCACAAATCAGCATTCCTAAAACTCTGTTTCCTAGATTGTTCATTGGCTTATTTGATCCATCAATTCTTATTGGATTCAAAACCTGTTTCTAATGGAGATACCTACATGAATCTACTTTCATCTCCAATTGGAATCAGATCAATCCGTTATCAACGAAAATTTAAGCCTAAAACCGTGACTGTTGGTCTAGTCCAGAATTCGAAAAAACACCTTGTCATGCAGGTTGTTACTGAGTGATTTGGAATATCATTACATAGAATTTTAAAAACCTGTTTTAAGGGAAATAGACCTATGAATTTACCTTCATTTGGATTTGGAATCACTCAAATTTGGCAAGGAACGAAGAAGCTATGATTAGAATACTGTTGGTGAGTCTAGATGGACATTGCTCTCCCGCAGGAATAAAATGGATTTTGCTTTGTTCATTTTTCTTTAGATTTGTTTTATAAGTAATTGCTTGTTTTTTTCTTCATCATAAGTGTTTGGTGAAGAGAGACCAATCATCTCTCTTCTTCCATCATCTCATGTTTTATTGCAGGAAAGTGCTAGGTTTTTGCAGGTCCTTGGAATAAAAAGGTCAATACATGCACGAGTGACTCTTGAAGACTTTTTCTCAATTTGCAAATGGATTGAGCACATAAAAAGTGGAGAGATTGATGTGAAAACCATACAGAGACCAATGTTCCATAGTCAAGTCCCATTGCTACACGCCAAGAATCCTTTACCAATTGTTGCCAAAAAGAAACCTTTCAAGAAACCAATTGCACTATGGTAGATTCATTCACCCTCCTCATTTCAAAATTCTAAAAATCCATTCATGTCGAAGTCCCACTTTCCATTGCTTATGTAGTCAACCTTAACCTTTTTATTTGCCATCACTACTACATCACGACTTCACATATACTTTCCACTTTTGAGTTTCATGTTGGTTCTATTTTTTACTATGATTCTTCACAATCATTTATTTTGTATTCGTATTGGATGATGTGGAATTCATTAAGGTCCACCTTTCAATGGTCTTGTCCCATTGACTCCGACACATCATTTGGGATCGAGATTAGAGTTTTATAGTGCCCTGGTATCTGCATGAATCAATGATAGATTTCCTTGTTGTTAATCATGGGGATTCATCAATGCCTCTTTATTGACAAATCTTGCAGGTGACTCGACTCCAGCACATCCATTCGTACCTGTCAAGATGCACTAAGGTACTTTAGAGCTCACTGTCATCAAGGTGAGTTGCTTCACATTGGTTAATGGCATACATTAATGGCCTATAATCCAATGATTTCTTTCCATGCTCGACTTCAACACATTCATTCGCATGGTAAGAATTGTACTTCGGTTTGTAGCAGTTGAAGATTATGTGATCTAATGGTTTCAACAGTGACTTGCAGCATCATTTGTTTCAGTAGTTTTGCAATTCCTTTCCATTTTTTTCAGTAGTTGATTTTCGGAATAAGAGAAGGAGCTTTTTACTTTTATGGTAGATTTCCTCCTCATCAATTGTCTCAGCAGTTATTCTTACATGCAACCAGCAAAACATCATTTTAGATCAGATTCAACCTCATTCAGTTTCTGCTCTCATATACATCTTTCTTAGCAACAGTTTGGCCTACATAAGCTCCAGTAGCATCAGTACATTCATGTCAATCAAGGCTTCCATGGAGGTAACACTTGAGGTAAAATAGCATGAGTTTTTGATTTATTAAAGATTTAAGGAAATGTCATGAAGAACCACTAAGCATTATCCATTTCCATTTTCTATATAGCATTTTTTTTCTTCCATTTCCATCATTTCCCACTCAATTCTAACACTTCATCATTCACGCACATCTAATTCAAAGTCCTACCCAACATCTCACCAACCCAACTGTCCAAGCATGAAAATAATCAAAGGATACCTTATTGTTGTCACACAAGAACCAACAATAGGAAGTCTTGCTGCTGCCACACAAGAACCAGCAGTAAGAAAGGAATCCTTGCTGCTGCCACATAAGAACCAGCAGTAAGAAACGATGCTCTGTTGCCATATAAAAATAGTGAGGAGAAATAAAGTAGCTGATACACATCTTGAAAGAAAAGGATAGGCTGGACACAAGAACCTACAACAGAAAAGGTTGATGTAGAAGCCATTCATTCTCAAGAGTATGCTATCACACAAGCACGATGGAAAACAAAGAAATGATTTCTTTGATTGGTTTGCTTTGTTTAGTGGTGCACATGATGGTTCACATCTTCATAAGTCAAAATTATTGAGAGCCACATTTTATATGGTATATGGATTTTCCACCATCTTATACATATGGTAAATGCATTCAATGGGTTGGCACACTCACAGTTGAATGGGTTGGCACACTCACAGTTGATGACAAATAGGTTGCATACAATGGACTGTAAAAATATCTTTACCAGCCTTTTGATTCATGGCCATCTTGTGTGAAACATCATCTTTACTTGCTTCCACAAATAAAAAAACACAATCAACCTTTGTATTCAGGCCTTGTAGCAACATTTGAACAAATATGGAATGTCATATCAATAATGTTTTGAACAACATGATGATGGCAATTTGAGAACACGATTTTGGGTATCTTTGATCCCTGTTTTCGTTGTCATTACAACCATTTCAAGAAACAACCATCATTTCTAGTTTATGAATATGTTTCCATCAAAGAAAGGTATGAGTTCCTTGGATCATCTTTACCATCCACTAATGCATACATTGGTTTTAGCCATCATGAGCATGATACATGCACAATGGAAATCCTGTAGCAGCCTTTTCAAGGTTTGATGTGAAGTTTATCTCAACAGCATGAAGGTAATGATTACACCCAACATTGGTCATTTTTCAAGGTTGACAAAATTTCTGAAATGAGTTTGATTGTTGTGGAATGTGCGAAAGAGTGGTTGGCATCTTATTCAACGAATAGTCCTGTAGCATTGGCATGGCTTTGATGGTCAATAAAACACGGTTGCCTCTATTTACAATCCTAAAGGAAGTTTTCATAATGATTTGGGCATTTTTGTTCTGAAACAAACACATGTTGCCATATAACAGGGTATGAAACAAGGGTAGGTAATTTGTTTCTCCCATGCTCTGAAAAGAAATTTGATCATTTTAATGCTGCATTCAGTTGCTCTATTCATCCCTTTTACATATATTCATATATCATTTCATGCTCATCATTTTGAGAATTCAGTTGGTGTGCCGATTGTTGGAGATCATTGGTAACAATAATAAGTGGTTTTCTTTCAAAATCACAAAGAGGCATTATGAAGAATTGATTACACATTTGGGTTGAAGTTGATTTTAATAGCATGAGTACATGATGGATCCTCAGTTTGGGGGAGATGGCTATTTATAACTAAGATGACAACTCTTCTTTTGCATGAGGACATGTGACATATTCAGTTTGGGGTAGTAGTTTTTGACATTCTTTGTGCATACTGATTTTTACTCATTCACAGCTTGCAAAAGTGCAGAAAATTATTTAAGGATATCTTACAAACCGTGAGATGGTTTTTCATGAAATGTTTAGGGAAAAAGAATCATGGTAAGAAGAACAAGCGTGGCAAGTTTCAGCTCAATCCAATGCACGGTTTTCGAGAAAACAACCATCATCACCTACAACCAATTTGCATTTTTTCGAAATCCGTGATGTGGGTTTCTCTAATTTTTGGTGTGGAGATGCATTAGAATGGTAATTACTTTCTTGCAAAATTTCAGCCCAACCCAGTTTGTATTTTCTGAAATATTGGTTCAAGAAGTTCAGCTGCAACACATTTTTAGTCATGTTTATCTACAAAAGTGCAGAAATTGAAATGAGCATATCTTGCAATTGGTAAGTTGGATTCTCATGAATTTTGGACAGGAAGTGCATAATACCAAGATGAACAAGCCTGGTAAGTTTCATTCCAATCAAATGTATGGTTTTCGAGAAAATGACCATAATCACCTACAACCAATTTGCATTTTCTCAAAATCCGTGATGTGGGTATCTCTAATTTTTGGTGTGTAGGTGCATTGGACTAGTATAAACCTGCCTGGAAAATTTCAGCCGAACCCAGTTCGTCGTTTGGGAGAAAATGACTTAGGAAGTTTTCTGCTCAAAAGGCTGCAACACCGTAAAATTCTTGCCTTTTTCCTGTTTCGCGCAGTTGCAACACCGTAAATCTTTCATTTTTCCCGTTTCGCGTAGCTGCAACACTGTAAAAAAAATTCATGCCTTTTTTTGTTTCGTGCAGCTGCAACATCGTAAAAATATTGCCTTTTTCCTGTTTCGCGCAGCTGCAACACTGTAAAAATATTTTCTTTTTCCCGTTTCGCGCAGCTGCAACACCGTAAAAAAAAATTCTTGCATTTTTCGTTTCGCGCAGCTGCAACATCGTAAATTTTTTTCCTATTTTCCCGTTTTAGGCAGCTGCGTTTTCGCCAAATTCTCCGCTAAATTTAGCGCTCTTTGGGCTGCGACTCCGCCAAAATCTTCGCCAAATTCTCCGCTAAAAAAAGCTATGACTCCGTCAATTTTTCCGCTGAATCCTCCGCTAAGCAGCTGCGACTCCGCCAATTTTTATATTAAATCCTCCACTAAGCAGCTGCGACTCTGCCAATTTCTGTTAAACTCTCAATTTCTTCTGGATGCAACTGTGCAAATGGTAAAATGAAGGAACAAGTGAATGAATTCTTCTAGTTGGATGCTACACAGGTATTGGGTTGCATGAGGACATGCAACAAGTTCAGTTTGGGGGTGATGTTGGGCCACGGAATTGTCCATTTTTCCATCACTTATTGACATATATTTCATCCATTTTCTTCCCATTATCGCCCATTTATCATTCCATTTTCCATCCATTTGTTGTAACTGTGCGTAAAACAGCGTATTACTTCCATTGATGTTTGAAGTGGTTAATAATAATAATTTTTCTTTATCTTTGATGAATTGAAGTCTATTATGCATAATTTTACTAATGATGGTTTGTGGAGTGATTTGTCATGTACAGGACGCTCACAGCTAGCTGTTACAGCTTTAACCAAAAATGCATGCTAGATAAGAACACCTTGATGCGTGTCTTGATTTGTGGGCAAATGGAAAAGAATCTTGAAAATCCGAGACATGGGTTTTGTGCGTAACAGCCTCATTTACTTGACTCGCGAGGAAATTGCCAAACAAAGCCACGGTTTGCGATATACAGGTGGTTCTTCAAGAGGGTATTTTCCAGATTTACTGTTGCGGCCGGTTCCAAAGTTGTTAGCAGTTACGACCATGTTTCAGCTGTTACAGATCACAAGTTGGGGATTCAGTTCCTTATTTCCATGAGATAATTTTATGTATAAATATGTAATCAATCTCATTGAGGAAGGGGCGGAAGAGAAAGCAATGTTATGCTGTAGAATTTGATCCAAATCTATTGTAATCATTCCATTATGATAATACATGCTGGCAGTTTCTTAATTCTGGAGTTGTAGAATTTCATTGTGGAGATCCAACTCTGCTCAGTGGAGGAAGGGCCCTCTTCCCTGAGCAGACGCTGGTAGTGTTTATTGTAGGTGTTTTATTTTGTAGATGTGTTTATTTGTTAGTTCATGCTTTCATTCATTAGATTTATCATAGTTGTTTTTATTATTTAGTTCACGCTTTCATTAGATTTATCATAGTTTCATTCCTGTTAATTCATCTTAATAGATCGTTGGCCAACATAGCATTTCTTTTAGATTTATGTATTTAGATCTTTCTTCATAAGAATTGATTTTGTTGAAGTGTGATTAGATTTACAGTTTGGATTTACGAATAGGATTAGGCTTTGTTTTCTTTTCAAGACAGTGTGATCTAGTTTGTAATGAGTTTTGATTTCATACCAATAGATAACAGTGTCAGGTAGAAATTGTGTTCACATAGATCTTGCACGATAGCTTTGAAATAAAAGACTTCCTCGGGTTGACAATTTATGTTTAGCACTTTGCATGTTAAGTTTTAATTAACTGGCATATAGTGGGCCCAACAGGCCTGATGGCACTTGTCTAATTGCAACGTCAATGTTCACATCCTCTTGTTATGGAAGAGGGCCTAATTCCATCCACAATTAAATGTGATTGATATGGAGGGTGGGGGCCTCCTTTTTATAACATTAGAAGGGTCGTGGGTCAATTAAACAGTTCACACGTGGACCCTATTTTTTATTTTATTGAAAGAATTTGAAATTAGCTCTTTTTGGGGGTCCTTGGTGTTTTTGTATAGAACTGACTAGTTTTGTATTGAACCGGTCGATCTGGAGAAAACCGGGTGGTTTTGTCCGGAATCGGCCGATTCATCCTTGAAACCGACCAATTTTGTATGGAACCAGCCAAAAACGGTTTGAGTGCATGATTTGACTCTGTGAAGCTTGTAAACTGGTCCAACCAATGGGTTTTTTGAAAACCGGTCATTTGATAACATTGATACTGGCACGGTTCCACAATCAGGCAAAGGGTGCTTTTGGATAAAGTCTGAAATAGAGAGCCATTGAAGTAGGTTAGTCAACTGAAAGAGCACCAAGGAGCACAATTTGTTGATGTGACTAAAGTTGCCACTGAAAATACATCCAAGAGAAATTGAGAGAATGATCCTACATATAGTATGTCGAAGAAGGACAAATATCATAGTTTGGAAGGTAAGGGACCCCACATAAAGACATGACCCATTGAAAGAAGTTCAGAATAATCTAGAGAGTCATCAATAATATAGAGTGGGATAGGTCTTGTGGACTTGTGAGTGGAAATTGCATCAAAGGGGTTGAGAGGGGTCTCCCATTGCAAACAAGAAGCCATAGGCTTACTAGAGGCATTATGAGCCATTGTCGAAAGTTGAGTAGGCCTCACATCCAACATATTGGTACCAACCTTTGAAATATAAAGAATATCTCCATAAAGATGGAGCCAATCCTAGGAATATGATCTTTTGAATCTAGTATTGCTCGATATGTAAAGTACACTACCATATGTGTGTTGAAGAAATAGGCCATTCGGTTCAACAAAAGGAAGTTGTTGTGAATAATTTAAGAGAGCTCGTTAAAGGGGACAAAAAGAGGGCTTGAAACCCTACAATAAAGATGATCTAGAAAGCCAAGTTCCGCAACCCTTAGGGCAAATGCAACCAGTCAATAGTCTCTTAAATCAATTGTATAATCCAACAAATTCTACGATTAAGCAATCATTTATATCAAATATGACATGTGACTTCCTAGAAGCTCTAAAGAAGAAATTATGAAATATTGGGTTTGCAATGGTAATGCCCCCAACAAAGGTCCTCATAAAATCCCTAAAAATAGGAGAAAACCCTAATAATACTAGTGTTAGATGGGTGCATTAACATTGACGATCAAATGTATAACCTAAGAAGAGCACTGAATTACAAAATAATCCCTCAAATTTGCTAGAAAAGCCAAAAAATCAGCAAAAGAGGAGGGCTCTAGTGGTGAAGAGGGTTAAAAGAAACCTAAAACTATTGTAGTCTTGAAACAGGGCCCAAAAAACCTATTTTCATACTTGTGCTACCTTCAAAAGTGCAAAATTTGTGAAGAAATTCACCGACATTAATATGAAAATTTTCATTTACACATTAAGA
>LPNX010463833.1:1158918-1186793 GCA_001517045.1 Pseudotsuga menziesii | reverse complement strand
CATAAACCAAGGTTTGACATCCCCCACCCCTTATCCTTTGGAACCATGCCCTTTTCATTCAACGTTGCACTGCCGTAGCTGGTTGTGGTTTATTTTAATGATGTGCGTGTTTACATGATGCCGAATTATAATGTGCCGAATAGCACGAGATATCACCGGCAACTATTCCCATTGCTGGAACATACACAACCAAATCGATGGTGGGATTTTGCCGTTTGCTCCTCCCCATGATTAATTACATTATATACATCATGCAAACGGCGTCGAAACCGGGGACATTACAACCTCATCAAGGGTATCAAGGTCATCGTCAAGTGCAAGCAAGTGTGTCCACCACATTCTCAATACCACATCAACCCATAACATGCAAGCGTCCAAGTGTCATCACATGTATGTGGGTGCCTTCATCATGCCATCTAACCATATCAAGTGCAAGCAATGGGCTTCATGACCTTTGCAAGGGCATCAAGGTCTTCATCAAGGGTTCCAAGTCTTCATCAAGTCATCAATGACCACATCATCACCTTTAAGGGGTCAAAGCCATCAAATGTGGGTCCAAGGACTTCTTCAAGGCTTCTTCATCAAGCAAGAGGCTTCATTAACCACCTCAACCACACAAGGGGACCTCCATGGGTCAAGATCCATCATGACATTACCTGTGGGGTTTCCAAACCTCTTGCTGGGGTACCATGACACCATCAGAGTATGAATGACCACATAATGGGTCATTAATGCTTCTCCAATCCATCTAGGGTTTCTCCATCATCTACAAGGGCTTCAAGACCATCTCCAAGGTCTTCAACACCGTCAGTAAGGTCTTCAACATCTTCAGCAAGGTGGTGGCATCAAGATCCATCCTCGTGGGTACAAGGACCTTGTCAACTAGTTACAAGGTGCTTCAAGGCACAAACCCACTCTGTAAGGGATCCAAGGCATTGCAAGTGGGACTTGGTGGCATCAATGACAACCTGTGGGACCACTGCAAGTCCATGTTGGCATCAATGACAATTTCATCAATAATCTCTCCCTTTGTCATTGATGACAACAACTGATGCTCCCCCTGTGAGCATGCTCCCCCTTTGTCTTCATCTCTCCCCCTTTGGCATCAATGGCAAAGGGTGTCCACATACCTATGTTTGAAATCTCTGACCACTGCTCACTGCTCCCCCTGTCAAAATGCACGATCCTAGGACCTGTCTGTATGCCTTGAGTAACCATCATTTCTTCTTTGAGTTCATCCTCCAGCCTCATGAACACAAGGTGTGCTAAGGTCTTTGAGAGACCTTACACTTGGCTTGCCATATGGTAGCCATCCTCCCTGCTCTGATTAACCTGTCCTATCTGCAACTGCTCGGTCTTCTTCATCCATACTTGCTTCTTGGCTTCTGTCCTTTCAACATTTGTTCCTTCATCTGTATTGGCTTTCCTTGATGAGCTGTACAGAAAACTTCTCAAGTGTTGTTTTTGGGTACTCCAACAATCTTGAGCTTTGTGCCCAAGTCCACTACAACTATAACACCTCATCGTGCGACAATATGCAGCAATGTGACCAACATTGTTGCATGTCCAACACTTGACTGAACTGTTGGAACTTCCAACACTTCTTTGATCAGCGTCATTTCTCCATGCCTGAGAGTGTCCCTGATTGTAGGAATTTGTCTTCTGATCTTCAAATCCTCTTGCTGATGTATATGAAGGACTCCTTCTTGGTTGACTTCTTTGACTTGCACATTCTTGGGCTTTGTGGCCAATCCCACAGCATGTGTAGCATCTCAATGTGTGACATGTGGTAGCAACATGTCCGACTTGATTACATGTCCAACATCTAACTGAGTCGTTGGGGCTTCCAACCCTTTTTCTTCCATAGAATCTACAATCCATAGCCTTATGACCGAAGTTAGAACAAAAATAACAATAATCATTGAAACCACTTTCATACTTGGGTCTTGGAGTTGTTTCTTTTATGAGCTTTCTTTGAGGAATATACCTAACTCCTTGTTTCATCTTTGAACTTCCAAAATCCTTGTTGTCATGTGCAGGTGCATGGGGAGCAGCTTTGTACGTTGATGGACTTGCTTCTGGAGTCTTCAGAGACCAAGTGTCATCTTTAGATTTTTCCTTGTTCTTCTTGTAACCAAGACCAGTTTTGTCGAGTGGAGATATTTGGCAATCCAAGATCTTATCTAGGACAATTGAACTGTCCTGGAACTTGACCAAGGCTTCATTCTTCTTACCTTTCTTCCTGAGACCAACTACCTCCATTTCCAACTTCTGGACTCTCTTCTCCTTTTCTTCCAGCTGACTCTTCAGGATTTCTTCTATCCTCTTGGCTTCCTCCAGCTGAGTCTTTAGATCATGATTGACCTCTCTAGTTTCTTTAAGCTCTTGAGCGGGGTTTTCTGGTTCTTCCTTTTGATTGATCAATTCAATCTTTAATTGTTCAACTTCATCATCCTTGTCTTTCATTCGATCTCGCAATTCTTTGTTCTTGTTTTTGAGCTTCACAAGCAGCACTTTCATTGTCATGGTCTTCTGCTGATATTCATTCAAGGAGTCCAAGATTTTCTTTTTGAACTTTGTGAAGTCACTTTGGTTTAGATTTACTGTGTTCAGAAACCAGGTGGCTTAGAGATCAATATTCAACAAAGTGAGATGTATCTCATGTGCAACCTTTGATAGCCCTTCATCATCATCTGCAAGAACCTTCTCAATTTCATCACACAAGCTATCATTATAGTCACAAGAGTCCATACCTTTACTGGAGTCCTCTTCTTGCTTCTCTTCTTCTCGATTGATTTCTTCCGTGGGCTTGTTTTCTGATTCTTGATTTGTCTTTTCGAGTTTTGGTCTTGCCTTTTGATACTCGCTTTCCAACTTGAACCATAAGTCTTTTGCTAAAGTGTACTCCCCTACACTTTCTTTCATTGAACTGGGAAGTCCATCCATGAGGAACTTCAAGGCTGTAGTATTGTCCTTCTTTGTTTCCTTCTATGTAGCTGATTTGCCCTTCTTGTTTGATGGAGTGGGTGGATTGATCACAATCTCTCAACCTCCAAACTTCTTCAGATATGCTTTCATCTTGGTCCTCCAATTGAAATAATCTGTCATATCAAGTATGGGTATGTCATTGCTTGATGACACTTCATTTTCCTTCAAAGTGTCTAAGGATCTCCTTCAAGCTTGCTAGGCTTGTGACGAAAGCTTGCTCTGATACCAATTGTTAGACACACTAGGCACACAGAGAGGGGGGGGGGTGAATCTGTGTGTGCAGTCTTTGTTACTTTTTCAATTTTAATAATCAACAACTAATTCATCAATGCATTATTCTACCATTTGCATAATCATTTCATAAACATCTATCACTTCATCATTTTTAAATCATAAGCATCTGAATCATGAAGTCATAACAAGAACCATAGCACAAGAGAACACAACACCATATGATTTTGTAATCTTTTGTATTTGTTTTGCAACGGCTACAACCGTGAGGTAAAATCAACACCTACTGATACAAGGAGCACCTACTCTTCATCCAGGACCTTGCTTGGTTTTTTTAGACCCTGCTAAGAAGGGTTTGAGGAATCCTAACCTTAAAAGCAAGACAAGCTTGCTTTTACAATTACAGCTCACTGTCTCAACATACTCAACACTGTCAAGTGCGCTTCATTGCCACATCATCTGCTCATCAACGCTACTCCTCATCAGCCAATCAACTCTGTTCATCACTACTGCTGGTCATAGGTCTGCTCATCCTCTTCTTTGCTCATCATTCTTCACTGTTGCAATACTGATCATCAAAGCATCATCATCATCATAGAAAATCAAGGCATGTATATGTCATCAAGGTTCCAAGATTACCAACAAAGTGTAGAACATCATAGGATATGCATTATACTGTTCATCATAGAGTGTGACATGTCAAGGCATAAGAGTTGTGTCATCACTCTACAGTCAATATTGTTTACTCACTCCTGTACATACCTCTTAGTACATACCACTATCCATCAGTTGTCACAGATCTCGGTCACGTCAAAGCAATCTCTGTCATGTCATGGATGTTATTATCACATCAAAGTCATTGTCACTGTTGTCACAAGTCATCAATTGCTGATATCGTTCTTTGATCATTGTTGCTCTTTCAGTCAAGTCATCCAAGGAGTTTGCTTATATGCCAAGATGTCAAGGAGTCTTCTCAGCTCATGTCAAGACTTCAAGGATCTAATCTAAACACGTCTCTTAAGGCTATCATAGTATGTCACCAGTCACTGTCATTACGCATTACTGTCACTGACATGCCAAGGCTGTCACTATCATCAAGTTGTCATCTATTAAGTTTATTGACAAACTGCCAACACCATCAACTCTTATTCAACCACTGATACAGTGTTAAGAGATCATTGTGCTTACTTCAATTATAAAAAATTATATCAATAATTGTCTTCAAAATCAACTGAAGTTAGCAACAATATTCACACATTGAAGTGAAATGATCATGTCAAACAATTAGTACTTCAGTGGATCCTCCCATAGGAACATTCAGTTGTTCAAGGTTCATGGACAGAGAGTCTTCACTATAAATATGTACTCAAATTTCAGTCCTTTGTCTGTTTCAAAGGATATCCCAAAAAGTCTAAATATCTCCTTTTAAATACTGATTTACAATTGTCTTCGCATACCTAAATTTAGTTCTTGATGAGTGATCTCCTTTTATACCTGTGGCTCATATATATTGCTCTCCTTCAGATGTCTTACATTTCATCATGATCCTCACAATTCATCAACAATTTGACTGTGTGGGTGCTTGAACTCTCATAAGCTCATGCAAATGACTTTAGAGTTAGATTTTTGATCTTTAACTTTGATTGTAAAACTTGTCCATCTTTTCAACACTTGAGCTTGGATTTGATCGGAGGGATATGGTTTGCTACTCTAGTCTCGAAGTAAATGTTGTCACAGTTGATCACCGAAATTTTATATTGAAAGATGTTGCTGCTACAACAATTCGGGTCTGCTGCTACTTCTTGTCAAGACATAAAACAAAAATTTGCTGCTACAAATCAGTGTCTGTTTGTCTGCTACTCTACTGAGAATTTGACTGCTCCACATGTCATTGTTGGGATAGTCATAAATCAATATCAAAAAGGTTCTGCTGCTGCTGCATTATTTAGGGCTCAAAAAACCACCGAAAAAGAGAACCACATACTGCTGCTGTTATCACATTTAGGGCTGTACTGTGGAAAATTCGGGACTTTCTCCAAGTTAAAAAGTGTCAAAAATATGTCTGTATAAGTTTGCAATTTTGCTCCCATGAATTTTACAGTCAAACTCCGAAATTCCTCAGTCACTTGGCCTCAGTCGAATTCAGAGCTGATCCAAAATTGTACTAAAAAAAAAAACTCGATGGGGGTATTTATACTGGTTTTCTACCATAATTTCGAGCCGACTTATAATAAAAAATATTTATATATTTTTAATTTAATTTTTTTTGTTTGGAGCCGACTTCATGGTAAGTATTTTTAATTTGATTTTTTTTTTAATTTGAATTTGTCTTACACAAAGGTCAACCCTTACCATTTAAAGTCATCTTCAAAAGTGATCAATATTAGGGTTAGTTGTATGCCATCATAAGAAAGGGTGTCCTCCATCTTATCATCAAAGGTTGCATCGAGCCACTAGGGCTTCATCAAGGAACCAAGGACAAAGGACCATATACAAGGTCGTCATATGCCTACCTCCAAGGACTACATGACCTCATCAAGGGTATCAAGGTCATCGTCAAGTGCAAGCAAGTGTGTCCACCACATTCTCAACACCACATCAACCCATAACTTGCAAGCAAGTGTCCAAGTGTCATCATATGTGTGTGGGTGCCTTCATCATGCCATCTAACCATATCAAGTGCAAGCAATGGGCTTCATGACCTTTGCAAGGGCATCAAGGTCTTCATCAAGGGTTCCAAGTCTTCATCAAGTCATCAATGACCACATCATCACCTTTAAGGGGACAAAGCCATCAAATGTGGGTCCAAGGACTTCTTCAAGGCTTCTTCATCAAGCAAGAGGCTTCATCAACCACCTCAACCACACAAGGGGACCTCCATGGGTCAAGATCCATCATAACATCACTTGTGGGGTTTCCAAACCTCTTGCTGGGGTACCATGACACCATCAGAGCATGAATGACCACATAATGGGTCATTAGTGCTTCTCCAACCCATCTAGGGATTCTCCATCATCTACAAGGGCTTCAAGACCATGTCAGGGTCTTCAACACCGTCAGCAAGGTCTTCAACATCTTCAACAAGGTGGTGGCATCAAGATCCATCCTCGTGGGTACAAGGACCTTGTCAACTGGGTACAATGTGCTTCAAGGCACAAACCCACTTTGTAAGGGGTCCAAGGCACTGAAAGTGGGACTTGGTGGCATCAATGACAACCTGTGGGGCCACTGCAAGTCCATGTTGGCATCAATGACAATTTCATCAACATGTTGTGTGTGCCCAGAGGCACTAGCAGGCTACCCGAAAGTGCTAGCTGGGTGGTCAAGGATGAGAAGATGGCTGCCGGAGGGGTAGGTGAGCTGCTCGTGGTCCTAAACAACCTGCCCGTGAAGAAACCAAGCTTCTTGTGAAGAAATCAAGCTGCCCGTGGAGATGAAGAGGGCTAGGGTAAAACCCTAGCACGTGAAGAAGGAGAATATGTTGCTGCTGATCTTCTTTGTGAGTGAAACCCTAGGTTAGAGTTGCTGCAATAAGAATGGGTGCCCTAGCTAGAATTCTCCATGCTAGGGCATAACCATAAAAAAGTCTTCTTCTTCAAAAACCAACGAATGTCTTCTTTGGAGCAGCTGAGAGCTTGTGATCAAGTGTGCGTGATAATGAAATGGAATGATCTTCTTTTATATCCTTTTAGTCACATGTAAGTGGACCAAAACTCAAAAGAACAAAATAATATTATTTTATTATTTTATTACTTTTACTTTCAACTTTAGTGGTACTAAAGGTCTTTTTGCACTTTCACTTTGACTCCTTAGTGGTACTAAGGGTCCTTATGTATTTTTGACTTTTACGTTAGCCTTCTTCAAGTGCACTATGGTCAAAACAAGTGGTCAAAGTGGTCCTTCATCCCCACTCAAAGTACATCATCATAAACAGAGAGAATTACTAATGTTTTTATCTCACACTCTGTGTGACACCAAGATTGGATACTAAGGTGTCTTAACCAAGGGTAGCTAAGCCTTGGAGAAGATCACAAAGCCCATTAATCAAGGGTCAGAGTGTCTCAGATGCCCAGACCCGGTCTAGGTGCATAATTTGACCAAAGTTCAAATACTTGGTAACAGACCAAGCGCCTCAATTCTCCTGGAGAATGGCCCTCAGCCTCGGGCTAAGTCCCTAGTCACGGACTAGGTTAAATTCTTGGTAACTAACCAGGTGCCTCCATTCAAAGAATGGCCTCTCAGCTCTAGGCTGAGTCCCCCAGTGCTAGATTGGTTCCACATCCTAGTCCCGGACTAGATGTCTCCATTCAACAAAATGGTCATTCAACTTAAGGTTGACTCCCCCAATGATGGACTGGTTCCACATCCTGGTCCCTAATCAGATGTTTCCATTCAACAGAATGGTCACTCAACTCAAGGTTGAGTCCCCCAATGCTAGATTGGTTCCACATCTTGGTGCCGGACCAAATGTCCCCATTCTCCTAAGAGAATGGCTCTTGATGCTGCTCAGGAAAAATCAACATCCTATTCATTGCGTTTCCGTTTGGAATTGCAGGAACACATATGGTACGACCTAGATATGCATTTTTGGCCATATAGACTCGTCCCATATGTGGGATTTCTTGGAAGTTTCGGCGACAACAAGCTTTTTGTGGTGTTCTAGGTAGCTTCAACAACAATTTCTTGTGTTTAGTTTGAAGCTTTTTGCTACTCATTTAGTGTTTTTTGCAGTAGGGTTTATGCTTCCATTTTCCATTTTATATATTGCAGATATGTTTTTTTTTGTAGCGTCAATGGCTTCCAACCAAGATACCTATCTTCCTCCAATGCCTAAGGCCAACAAGAGGACTAACTACTATCCTCTTTGTAGTTATGTAACAAAGATTGCAAAAATTGCCAAGTTCATGGGAGTGGTGAATCAACGATGAAATCTATGTAGTAAAGCCTATAAGGACTCTTACCCAACAATGATGACACATTTTTTGCAAGAATCTGGAAAGGGTGTGGAATGTTACCCAAAAACAATTATGTAAAATAGAAGAGGAAGTATGAGAGTGAGTAGGAAGAGGTCAACATGATCAACTTGCTAATGCTTCTCCTCATGTTCCAAACGCAGAGCCAAGGATTGCGCATGAAGCAAGGAAGAGAAAAGCAACTTAGCAACAACATAAATTACAAGTGTAAAAATATTCTAATGGTTCATCTCCTCTTTCTGAAATTCAAGAAAGCATAATAGCTAAATCAGTGAATGTTCAAGAGAGAGAAGAGCTGAAACAAGTGTCAAGGGCCATCTATGCTTGTAGTATCCCTTTTAATGTGGGTTTTTCCTTATTGGAAAGATATAATGAGGGCATTTAACACAACTCTTCAAGGGTTCAAGGGGCCTAAATATGAAAAAATACGAACCATTTGCTCAAGAAAGGAGAAAGATCCTGTTGAGGATATTTTAGTGCCTATTCATACTTCATAGAGTAGCTTTGGGGTTACCCTTATCTCTGTTGGATGGATAGATACTAAGGGTAGGCCATTGATCAATATCATTGCCACTTCGCCAAAAGACGCATTGTTTTTGAAGGCTGAAGACTACTTAGGGAAGGTAAAGCATGCTTAATTCTTTGTTGATATTTAATCAAAGCTATTGAGCAAATAGGTCTTGGTAAGGTGGTTGAAGTTATCATGGATGATGCACTAGTTTTCAAAGCTGCAAGTTTGATGGTTGAGAGCAAGTATGATTGCATTGTTTGCACTGCTGCCATAATTTAACTCTGATCTTAGAGGAGATTGACATCAAAGTTGCATGGATCAAGGAACTCATAGGGCAAGCAAGGGAAATAATCAAATTCATCACCAACCAACACCATTGTCAAGCATTATTTCAAGAACACTCCAAATTGGAGTTGTTGAAAGTCGTTGAGACAAGATACGCCTCAAACTTAATCATGTTGTGTCACCTTGTTGAGGTTTAAGCAACCATTAGTTTATATGGTAGTGAGTCAACATTGGGCTTAATGGAGACAGGCAGATTCAGTGCAGGGAACTATGGTGTGTAGAAATGTCTTGAAGAGGAGTGGTGGAGTAATTTTTTGCTCAAGTTCACATCCCTTGCATTTGAGCTTCTCCAAAGTGCCAACACGAACAAACCTTTCTTGGTTTACAATGGTATGGATACCATGGTTGAGAAAACTATGGAAATCATTTCATAGTAGTCTCCTTAACTTTTATATGTTGATGCTCATTTCCCTGATTTAGTGAAAAAAATCATGGTTGAGAGATGGAACCAGTCGAATACTCCATTGCACACTTTAGCACATGCCCTAAATCCAATAGTTAATGATGAAGACTTTATTGCTCAAAGCAATGGGAAGATGAAGGCACCACAAAATGATATGGAGGTGGCAAATGGAATAAAAAGAACCCTTGTGAGAATGTTTTCGGCTGATCTACATAGGGAGGTAAAGAAGAAAATTTTCTAGTTTTGCTGCTGGTTTGGATTATTATTCACACATCATTTTTCGATGAGAGGAGCATCATGAGTTTGATTGTGGTGGAATTGTCATGGAGCAAAAGGTGTACATTTGTAAACCCTTGCCATTCATATTCTGTCACAAGTGGCAAGCTCTTTGTTAGCAGAAATGAAATGGAGCACCTTTGGTTTTATTCATTCAGTGTAGAGCAACAGGTTGGGTTCACAGAAGGCTGAACTTTGAAGATCTTGTTTATGTGCATTCTAACCTTTGCCTTGCATCACGTAGGGTCTAGAATATAGTAGTGGGCCTTCTAGAGATTGGGATGTGGATCTAGAATCCCCTGACTTGGACATCTCACTTGCTGCACTGAATTTTGAGGAACCCATATGTGGAATTGGAAATACTTCTTCCACTCCACACTCCACTACTGAATGTGCATCTTGTCCTATCTTTCATGATAATTATGAAGTTGCAGATGATGATTACTAGGCTTTACCAGCTCAGCTCATGTTTTATTTCTATGTTTACTGTTCTCAGTTCGATACATGTAGCAGTGTAGCCTCATATATGAAGGGTGATTTTGGATATATATAGCCTCATTTATAAAGGCTGTTTTTGGATATTACTGCTTGCATTATATATATATATATATATATATATATATATATATAGTGTTTCTCTGTTTCCAAATTTTTGAGGGGTCACATTTCCAGCATGTTCCTGTTTTGGAAACTTGAACCCATCGCCCCATATCGTGCAATTTGGTTGTAAGATAATGTGTTATCTCTCTCTCTCCCTCTCTTTCTCTCTCTACACACACACACACCACTCNACATATATATATATATATATATATATATATATATATATATATATATATATTTTATCTTGTACATTCCATTTAAGATGAGATGATTTCAACATTATTTTTATGATTTATTAAATGTTGAATCTCTCATTTTTTGGTGCAGATCTCTTGGTTCAAGGAAGATATCTTTATGCTGCACTAATAAGTTATTCAACTCTTGCTTTTGCTTTGTAGTATGCTTTGACATCATCTCTGTTTCATGATTTTTTTTCTGTCCGAGGCCTTAAAACCATAAAGACAAACTTCTCAATGGATTGATTAGATGCTTAGCTTTTGTTATAGATATTAAGATCTTCTCCTTATCCTTATATTTTAATTCAGGTAATATTTGTTGTCTTTTCCGGTTTATACTTGTTAGCAGTCCATAGATGAAATAATCTCCGGTAAATCTAAAAATCTTTATTAATTCCAATGCAATCAGAGAAATGGTTAGTTAAAAATATTCATGATTATTTCGTTTAACACTACAGGTGTGCTAAGATTGGCTGATTTGTCCTGGCTATTACTGATTATGTTCCGATTATTGCTGATTAAATCTTTTTGGGACCCTCCCTGTTTAATTGCTGATTAGCATGCTACAAGAAAAATATCATATATGTCACACATAGGGATTGCATACAATCTCCTCATAATCATCATAAGTCCTACACTGCATTCAAGTGTGTCAATGAACATGGAAGAGATTGTGATCTTAAATTTGCACTGTTTGGCTGCTATCAACTCCACATCCTTATGCAACCGTCCCAGGGATATGGTGAAGGATGTGCAGTAGTTTGCGGTCCAAGTGGCTTCACTAGTGCTTCATATATGAAATCTTTTCGGATATCAGGATTGTAGATTGTATTCACAATGACCTTCTTGATTTACAACTGTACATAATACATTTTGCAGTAGAGGCATGGCCATTAATGCCAACCTTTCATGAACTTCTTCATCTCTCTACTTCTTGACCTTCTTCTCTATTGGATTGATTAAGAAGGATTTTTTTTCCCTTTTTTGTTATCCAAGATCAGCTCAAGGTGCAATTCCTGACAATCCTCATCTATTTGACTAAGCATTTTGCAATACTGACAAGTCCTGTGGTGTTGATTTTCTCTCTCCATAGCTCGAAGCTTTCAAGTGACGTTGGCTAGTATTGTCTTTTGTTCTATTTACCAAGGAAATTCTTCAGTGGAGGTCAAATTTATTTGATTAGTCCTTCATTAATAGGAGACATACTCTTTACATATTTCACACTGGCTTCCACATATATGGCTTTTGTGCAAGATTTGTCAAGAGCTTCAATGCCAACAATCAAAGTGAGCTCCTTTCTGTATATAGTTTTTTTTGGTAAAATACTTATTTTTATGTAAATATATTTTCATCTGAAAAAAGGGAAAACATATAACTCGACTTTACCAGGCCTTCAGTTCTGTATGTAGTCGTGCAATCCACCCAGACACTGAAACCCCACATCTTCTTCCTGTGAAAATTTGCAATAAGATTATGTACTTATGGAACTGAACTGTATACTCTTCACTTTTTGCCCCTGCTTTTGGTGGAGATACTGCCTTTGATCCTGAATTCATGTTTATGCTCTGATGAGTACAGTTTTTTCCCTGTGGCTTGAACTTCCCAGCAGGTAATTGGAAGTCTTCTTGTTGCCTCTCTCCTTGTTGCCTCTATCTTTAATGAAAATGTTCCCACCACAATGGAGCATGGCTTGCCATCTTTTCTTTTTGAAACATGCTTTAAATTTCAATTAAACAAACATTCTGGTACGAAGTATATTTCGAAAAAGAAAGGGCGGCAAAGGGCATGCACTGATCGGTGATAACTAGCAAAACCTTCAGAAAATTGAGACTACCTCATGCATGACTTGTCACCTTTAAATAGGCAAATGCAATTTTCTGTGAATAAGTGAACACATGGCATCTTAATTACTTCTGATGGCCAAAGCTATTTCTCAAGTTTCTTTGCATCCACACACTCATCAAAGGACTTGACTTCCTACATGGATTTCACTTTAAATTTTACACAGACCTTGTTAGGTTTCAAACTTTCAAAGGGATTTCACAGCAATAGTAGGATAACAATGCAACTGAAACATGATAGACTTGAGTACTAAGATGTATAATATATCACTTTAAGGGCTTACAGAGTGTTGGAAAAGCATAATGCCATAATCTGGCTTGGAGCTTTTGTTTGCTCCTTCATTATGATTTGGAGCTCCTCCAAACCAGCTTCGAGGTGGCCCAATCTTCTTTCAGTGAAGATGGCCTTCTGTGGTTGTTTAAGAACCATTTGTAAGGCCCTAAATTCATAGTAAGGGATATATTATCTATAAGAGTAATATTCTCAATAATACAATCAAATTATGGTTGATGTTTAGACTCTGTTGCCACGGTACCGGTACCCAGGGGTACGGTACACGTACTAGGTACTCGTAGGGTATGTCTTCTATCGTACGCTGTCGTACCCAGTGTTATCGGAACCGGATCGGAACCGGCAACACCGGCCGGTCTAACTGGTTTACAGGGTTGGCCAGTCCTGTCAGCAAAAAAAGTCATAAAACCGGATTTTTTTCCAAACCGGGTACGGAACCGGCCGGTCTGGACTGGGGACTCACGAAACTCAATTTAAAAAAAAAAAACCAAAAAAAAACTTTGCTGATGTACTTTGGTGCCTCTTTGTTNTCTGTATTAATGGTTTGGATTCATATGTATGCACATGAATATATATGTTTTTTACAAAATATGAATATTTTATGTATTTTTTAATCAGCCGGTTTTTTACCCGGTTTTTCGCTGGTTCCGGTCCGGTTCACATTTTGGGCTTCGCCGGTTCGATGACCGGTTCGGTTCCGGTCCGGTTCACATTTTGGGCTTCGTCGGTTCGATGACCGGTCCGGTTCCGATAACATTGGTCGTACCCCATACTGTGTCCACGTACCCGAGACTCCATTATGAAAAAGGGGTACTTATAAAGCGAAATGGTACGTCGTACCCCGTGTTTGGGTACTTCGTACCCCATGTTTGGGTACTCCATAGGTACCACTGACTCAATAAAATGCAATTCATTGGGGAAAATGTAATGACCTGTCACCAAATCTGAACTAATTTTTTGCTAACTACGTATGGAGTCTGATTCAGGGCTTATGTCAAACACTTTGCAACACTGTTCAAATTCCACCGAATATTGTCCAAATCTAGTAGATTGATTTTACATTGATTTACAATGAATGTCTTTATAGTTTTGTGTTCTACACTCATGGAACATAATTTGACTACCAAACGTGCACATAAAAAATATACATATATATTTAATATTGAAAAATACACTCACATCAACGTAGGAATATATTTGGCAATTTTCAATTTTTTTATTGCCTGTAACAGCAGTACAAATAGGTGTTTAAAATAAGATTTCGAGTGTATTTTCATCTCTGAGTTTGATTCTTTGTTACAACTGCCTGGTACAATGATTTATCAAAATTTATGTAACTTCCAGTCTTCTAATTGATATCTACTGAGTCTATGATTTATCAAATTTTATGTAACTTCCAGTCTTCTAATTGATATCTACTGAGTCTATGATTTATCAAATTTTATGTTTCAAAATTTCAATTTGAATGTTCACTGTTCAAATAATCAACAAATTTATAATTATTAATCATGATTCATAATTTATGAAGAAATATATATGCATGTATGATGTGACTATGACACACACACACACACATACAATACCCTCGACGTACCCTAGTACCCTTTTTCAAAAAGTGGTGTCTCGGTACCCATCCTCGTCCCCGTACCCAAGTTTCCTGGCAACTTAGTGTTAAGAGTAACAAATTTAACTGAGAAACTCTAACAAGAAAACCAACAAATATTAATTGGATGGAAATATCATAATTAGAAGGGCAGTCAATAATACATACCTAAACCCGTAAGTTAGACTTACAGTTTCACATCTGAAGCCAGCAGGATGTCCCTCAATGTTGTATACCGTATTCGGTTTACACTCGAAAGCTATCTCAATTGAATAGACCAATAGAAGATAGTTCCATGCTGAATAGTAATATAAAAGTAAAATATGAATGATGATTTTACAATGATAAGGTAGCCCGTATATATAGGCCTAACATAGTGACTATTCACTAAGAGAGATGTCTCTCAGTGAACCTTATTATTTAATATTTATAATTAGACTTATTGTCACGCACCCATACCCCATTATCACGCAGAATTAAAAATCTCATCAAGAACCTTTACTGTTCATCGAACACAGGGCATGGCCGTGAACCCCATCTCGACATTTCCAACATTGTCACACTCCCTCCCGTCTTCAATAGATTAATCCAACGTTATGCAAGGAAGGATATCAGAGGAGATCGAACGACGGAGAGAAAACGCGGGAGAAATTAACGATCACATGTGATCCTGTAGATAGAACTAAATTGACGGATCACAAATCACCCGCAAAAATCAACGGCGCGGAAAGCCCAAGTTGCAGGGTCGAAAGTTACAAAAACATTGCGATAACACTTCCCGCAACTTGCACCCCGCATAAAATAGTAGAATTAAGGTAAAATCCAATAAATGTTGCACTATTAAATATAACGTTGGAATTAAAGTAAAAGTGTTACTTGAGTTTATCATTGGGTATTTGTGCAGGGATGCAAATAAACATTTTTTAATTGGAATGTTTAGGAGGTTGTGGGGATATTTACTTTAAGGTTGATGGTCATGTAGGAGAGTGGAGAGTTCTTATTTCTTACTATGGAGGATTTTAAAATAGGTTGAGGATCGAGAGTTGAGTGAATATACTTGGAATAGAGCTATTGATTGAGGGTTTAATGATTCTCAATCATAACCCGAGGGGTTGGTTTTGGAGAAGATTCGTCCCTTGAAATTTGGTTTCCTAGTTTGTTTTTCTAGTTTGTTGTTTGTCCTTGGATCAAGTTGTTGGTTGCTAGTGCCTCTATATTCTCATCTTTGTCTTGATTGTAATTCCATTTCCAAGAGTTATAGGTATGTTTACCATCTTACTCTTTCTATTGCTATTGATTCAAAAAGAAAGTTTCAATGAACCAATACATTACTATTAAATAATGCTATGAAATACATGCTGTTGTAAATGGTAAGTTGCTTGATTAAAATAACCATATGTTGGAATGTACATTGATGTAATCATATGGAATGTTTGTGGTATTACTTATGGTATAAGATCTTTGAATCTAACCCTCAGGTTCTATGGGATTTCCCAAGAAGGAAACAATTGAAATATTTATCTATATATGGATATAAGCATTGATTCTCTCATATGACTATTAACCTCTAATTTTAAAGCTAAACTACTAGTTTTTTTGGAAATTCTTCTCTCAAAGCTCCAAAACTCTCTTTCTGAGAATGATTGATTTGGCATATTTCTTTTTGTTATTTGCTTTGCAATAGTTAAATACACTAGATTTTAATTAGAGATATTTTAGTCATATCTTACTAGGTCTTGTACAATGAAAACATGATTTGTTTATCATTCTTTGATGTTTATGTAACATAAAACATTTATTCATAAAGTTAATGCTCACCTAGCCTTTATCTTTGCCACAATTTTTGTTTCAAGCTAGCCTAAATTATTTCTTTGGATGTCTAATTCAATCAACTTTCTTGACACATTTGAATTAGGCTCTTGTTGGAGTTATTTATAGCAAATCAACTTTTGTATTTGTTCATCATTTTATTTACAAAAATGCGATAGATAAATTTATTCCTTGCTCCTTGCTACAAATTTAAGGTTAACTCATTTACAAAAAAATATTTGAATATGATGGATTTCACTTTCTCATAGATGTCATTTGCATGCCTTTGCAACTTTCATTCGATACGATGGGCTCCCAAAGAGAATCCCAGGCGAGTACAAGCTATCATTTCATCCTAAAATGTCAAAATATTGCAAATAAGATGTTTTTACTTTTAATCTTGCAATCATTTCTAACAACTTCCTTCATATCAGAATAATTTTTCTATATTTTCAGATCAACCATCAATCTTGTTTTCACTCATGATAACTACTTAAATAACAAACAAAATACACAACGACATATAAAAGGATCCCCATCTGTAATGGGTTATGTGAGTGAATTTTAGCGTAGTGAATGTAGTATTCCAAATATAAAAATGAAATCACACAAGATAACACAATAAATACCATCAATGATCCCACTTTATTAATATAATTTGATTTTTATTCAAGGAGAAATCCACTCTTGTTCACTTTCCTCTTCGAGGGGGACACCTCCTATAAGCTAAGTTCCACATACAATACTTTTCTCCACACATCTCATAAGGGGGAATCCATATTTATTTATAGATCATATTACAACTCTAACCTCCTAACAACCTTTCAACTACATAGTGGACCTTCTTTAATAAGGTCCCTATCACTTTTATATGCTAACATAATAGGCCTTATTTAATAATAACAATGTAATGGACCTAGTCCACTTTACATTGAATGGCCTTCACTATTACTCTAATGGGCCCTCCCCCACCCACCATTACACTCCTAGGGGGGGTCATAAACTCCACACCCTGTTAGGAAAGCATTTCCCTCAATGCTTCATGTGACGTTTTACAAACATAATCTAGGGTCCCATGGGGAAATGTTGACTACCATGTTCAAGTAGGAAAAAAAACCAGGGTTTGATGGATCATTGTGAGCCACCATGCTAATGCTATCCAAAATGCACCATCTTAACCAGGGCTCCCATGTATGAGTGCTAATTCCCATTGTGAAGTAGTTGAAGGCACTGATCCAGAAAGTTTGGGTCAATGTCCATGTGCTACAGTTGGCACCCCATTGATGACATTGAAACTCCAAAAACTGTTGAGTGTTGTGCATTGTATTGACATGATGGTCATATGAATCCAAGTAAGTGTAAGTAAGCAAAGTAAGCGAATCCTCCATAGAACATAAAAATGACGGAATTAAGAGGAGTTTTGTTACTATAGAAGCATATGGTGGTTTTCATTTTTCCCCAAGTTGATTGTCACATGGAAGAAAATATTCATAAAAAATAATATGGAAGTATTTGTTATCCCACAAATTACAACTATCTATATACCAAGCCTCACAATCATTCTCTTGTTATGTCCTTGACATATAGTTTTTGTTTGGGGGCATTAGTTTAGGGGGTATGTTTAATTTTTGAAGGTGGACTATAGTTTATACATTGGTATACATACTTATTTTTCAAAAACAAATTTTAAATAAAAATTATTTCATTTATTATTGGTTGTGTGAGGTCCAGGTCTACCTCTTTTTGTGTTGCGAATGTCATCCAAATTTAATGGCTATAACATTGGTGGGTAAGGTGTCTTTTCAATGCATGCTACACTATAGTTGATTGAAGCGCATGCAGGAAGCGTGGCAGTTGTTCTCTAACCAGCGTGGTAGTTTTCTCTAACCAATGTGGCACGCTGCATGGAGTAATCCTTCATGGTTCCTCCCAGGTATACCATGGTCAGGTAAGTTTGAGCAAGTAATGTACATTTTTGATAATGTAGACCATCCCAAACCTAGGGACAACGCTAGTCATTTTGTTGCTGCAGTTGTTGGAAGCGTCAACTTTTCTTGGTCTAATCGCTATATTGCAATAATTAGATACTAGACACACGTGAATGAACAGATTGCAAAACTGAGACATGAAAAAGGAATTATTGGATGATTATTGTAAAAGAAACCAAAACCAACTACCAGATATGTGTCAAAACCCCAAATTTTTACAAAAAATTAAAATTTTGAGATAACAACAAATGCTAAAACCTGCGGTCTACTAACAGCTAACGGTTAGCAATAAAAGAAATAGTCAAGTAATTAGTTTTACTAAGTCTTAATTATATTAATTCAACAGTGCAATTTTGTAACAAGAATAAAGTCTTCTTGCGTATTGTTTTACTTCAGTTTACTGATGAGTCTTTTCATGTCAAGTAGGTGGAATCTAACTTTTGAATCCGGGGCTTACTACGCAGAAGATTACTGGTTCTTACAGGTTTACAGGTATGATCGAACGAGTACGTATTAGAGATTCTTAAAGTATCCAACAGTGTTTTATTTGCAATTATAAAGCTTAGTAATTAAGTTGCTAAACTCTAAACAACTTCTGTGAGGTAAAACCATTTGGCTTCCTTCAATTTTTCTTGTAATAAAGTTCAGAAGTAAGTAGCGGCAGTAAGATATGTTTGCGACTCTAAGAATTAGAATTTCGGGTTACAAAGTACTTCTACTTTAGTCTATATAAATTGCAATGTTATAATGATTGTTTTGTCAGTATTTATACAATAAGACATTATCTTATCTGTGTAACAACTGTCCCACATTTCGCTTCTGTGAGATAGCTTACAGCCTGTTAACCTTTTGACAGTATAAGTTCGATTGTGCAAACTAAAAACCATAATGCCTTCCTACATGAGATCAATGTTTGCCTATATTTTAATTTCATGTCGAACCATGTGGTTTTAATAATTTTTGGACTCATTAGGATCATTCCTATTCAATTTCTTAATTTATCTATGATACTTCTCTTGAATTAAACTACTGTCTACAAACAGTTTTTTTGAGATTGATGCTTTCGAAATGGGTTGACTTTCTAGTTATTTTGTATAATTCTATAACTACTTTGCTACTCAATAGACATGGTGAATCTTTAGTAATTACCAGGTTGAGTCACAACCAAAATTCATCAAGTATCATCGCTTTGAACTATGTAACAGAATTTCATAATAGTGTTCTTACAATACGTTTTGTCCACTTCATAGTTCTGCTATCATTTGAGTTATTAGTTCTTATGTGACTTATAAACATGCATACTCTATTTTGTTAATAGACATTCAGTCTATAATTAATTCAAGGTCATAAACATGTTTAAATTAGAGTTTATAATTCTCTAAACTATTACATTATGCCACTTATAAAAGTTATAACTTGTAATGCCCTTTTATAAGAGATTAACTATGCATTTTTACATAGGTGAACTATAGTTGTTAGCTTGAGCTCTCCCATAACATATGGTCTCTATCCAAAACAAGGTCAATGTTTAGAGAAAAGAAATGTTACCAACTAAATCGCATTTGTGATGTTATAATATTATAACATAAGGTTAAATGGTGGAATGAGTCTTATGCATGAACGATTTCGACAATAACCAAGGTTTTGCTAGGTCAACGTAATCATATCATTGATATTATACTATTAAACTAGCATAAGATATGGTGCAAGGTATTATCGATTTGCATGGCAATTATTTGGTTGATAACATCGTTTAAACCTTGTTTCAATAATTAAATAATTTGGTTATCATTTTATGCAGGCCACCATAGTATACGACCCACTACATGGTTTGATTTAAGTGACCACGTGGTCGTCTCTCGACCAAGCGTGGAAAATATAAATACTACCGTAACCCTAACCCTAACCCTTATCATTTCTTCCCCGCAGTTTGCGCTGGCCCTTGAGGTTGCTCTGCTTGGCTTTCATGGCGGTCGTTGGTTCTATTTTTCTCCGGTTGTCTTGAGCCTTGGTTCAGTGTTGCATTTGTCACCGATGTGTGGTTTTAAAAGCCATTCTCAGTGGCTGGGGTTCTCACTCTGCAAACGTGTGGAGATTATCATTGCCCTTGGCTTGCTGTCTGTGTAATCTTCCCTTCGTCGTCCTCGTGGCTCGCTGTCTGCTCCAGCCCCCTTTCGTTGTCCTCGTGGCTTCCTGTTGCGTGAGGTTCAGTCTTTACAGACTGTTGGGTCTATAGTTTGTAAATCGAGTTGGTGACAGATTGTTTATGAGCCTGTTCGTTGCTTCAAATGATAGGTAAATGTTGTTTTTAGGGTTCATTTAAATGCAGTAGGTGTATATGCCATTACAATAGCATAAACGATTCATAAGTTGATTTACTTTTGACTTTTGTGTTTAAACCTTTTGCAGGGGTTCACGGCCATATACATCCACGTTTGAGGAAGTATGCAGACTGCCTTCAAATGTTATGGCTCGTGGCTTAGTTCGGGTAAGCCCCGTGGTTCATGTGTTGGGTTTTCACCCTACTTGTAATAGGGTGGTCATTGGAATCACCCAGGGTTTGGGGAAACCTTCCTCGACTCACCATAAGTTATGTGGTTTGATTTCTTTACAGGTCATAGGTGGGTTTACCCAGTTTCAAACCCTCGTTAGTCGATGGTAGACTCGATTTTAACTGAGCAATGTATTTAGTTTGATGTTTGGCTTTACGTCATGTTTAAATTAATAGTTCTCTTGTAAAGACAATTCTGTTTTCAGGCTTGTTTCGATTTATCAGATGTTTAATATTATGCTCCGTGTAATTAGGGTTTTTACCCTTCTCCACTGTAGATGAAGTTTTGTACTCTGTTTGAATTACTCTGTAAGAGTTTACAATTAATGTTTTTAAAACTGATACATATAGTCATTGTTTAGTTGTAATCCTTACTCGTTTTTGCTCACAGTTTACGAGTTAGGGTTTATCCTGTGGAAACCTTCGTTTTGAAATAAATTATTCTACTTAATTTTTAACAAATTTTAATACTTATTTAGTTATCTAACAATTAGTATTACAATGTGTTGTGGAAATCATAGTTTATAATAATTACTACTGTCTTTCTGTTTGTCTTTAAAGGACTGTAAGTAAATTATAATAACCTGGTTACTTAATGGTTACATAATTAAATAAATTTGGTTTATTACTTCAGTGTTTTGATATTTGTAATTGTAATAGTTATAAGGGTTTTAACCATGTCTTTCGCTTTCACAGGTACACCCTGTTAGTAAAATAAAAAGACACAGTTTTTTTTATAAGTATACATTTTGTTTATGTTGTTTAGTATTGTATTTTATTTCTGTGTAATAAATTTAGTTGGTTCTTTTAATGGTTAAGAATAACTATTCTTATGGTTTATCCTAGGTTACTAATCTTTACTTAGAGTTCAAATAGTTGCAGGTAAAAATCGCTATTATTATTAGGAAAAGATATAAACTAACAAAACCATATTTACATCATTTACTTAACATAAATAACAAACATTTAACTGACAAATTCTATTTCTTCTATTTCAGTGTAGATGTATAGTTTATAAAAGAAAGCACTGTTTAAAAGAATAACCTATATACTTGAACACAGTGCTATTAGTAAAATAATATGACCCTGTTCTTTTTCTAGTATTCTTAATACACAGTCTGGTTCTAACAACAACCCTACTAAACAGATTAATATTCTTTTTGGAAGCAACTATCTACTAAAAGAAAAGATTTCAATACTCTGAAAAACATAAATACTCTATTCATTTTAGATTCCTATCATACTTCATTCATTTTAAACACATTACCTGTGCTAGAGTACGATCTGGTTTATTCCAGATGGGGAAAAACACAGGTAGGATTATTTTTCATCAGAGTACAGATTTAATATTCAAACATCTAAGAGATTTCAAGCTTAACAGTTCACAACATAACATATAAATCATTCATTATTTGTTCATACTCAGATATAAACTTTAACACAGAAATTAAAAGATAGTAAAACCTGTTTTTAAAGCTGGATGACAACAGCGTTGGGAGGCCGTTCCTTCTATCAACTCCTGGAGAGTGCTCAAACAACGACTTCTCAGGACCCTTGAGCCTGTTCCTGGTCTTCTTGGCTGGTATTGGGTGGAGCAAACACCAAAGTACTAGTCCAATGACTTAGTTCCAACTCTGCACTTTGGAGCAAGATCTTTCAGCTGGAAAGCTGTACTAGATCACTTCTTGCAGTTTACCCCTTAAACACCTTCCACACAAATTCTCTTCCCAATGAATTCCTTGAAGTACATTCACCTGAATGATTCTTCTCCTAGAATGAGCAGCCTCAGCTCTCTTCAATGGGCTTTTTTATTAAGATTGCCTAGGTCTTTTGGGTTAGTTGTCATTAATTGAGCCACCTGCTCTGATCCCACTTTCTTGGGGGATCATGACCCCAAATGTAGGGAGGTTGCCACCTACAACATTGGAAGTGTTTGAGGATGCTGCCACTTGTCTATTTGCTCTCCAGCTAGTCTCCTCCACCAACTTGACCAGTAACACTCTTTTTAACGTGCTCTCCCAAGATGTTGTCTCCACTTTTATTTATTTAAAATTAAAATATTCAGAATTACATTCAATATCCTTGACTCTGCTGAGTCATCATTTACAACTTAGTATTAAATTTAACATAATGTCTTGGAATAAAATCAAAATAAGATAATATTATTTTGCAAAATTGGGGCATGTGACAATATGATACTCTTCTTGAAAGACGGAATAAATCTGGTGTCAGAGAAATCCAATTTGATATGGTCCTCAATAAAGAACTATCAACTTTCAAAGAAGTAGTTTCCCAATTCAAATACTAATACCCTTGTTAAGATTCAATATACTAAGATGGATAACATTAGTATTCAATTCAATTTCACAACAATAGCATATATAGGATCACTGAAAGAAACACAATCACAAGATAGACATCGATTTATCTTGGGAAACACTCTAGGGGAAGAAAACCCAACAAAACTTCCTCAATATAGATGATCAAAAGTACACAGACAAATCTCAAACAAGTGCTCATTCTCGTTGCATATCTCTCTCTCTCTCTCTCTCTCTCCCCTATGCGCAATACACAAGTGAGTGTGTTTGTCCAAATGAGGAGCACATCACTTCTATTTATACTTTATCTTCCACATGACTTTTTCCCTAACTAGGTTGACCCCAAAAAAATTAATTGGGCTGGCTTACCTAGGAAGACTCAAAACAATATAATATTACTTTATGGAGGGTTCTATCGACCCAACTTACAACAGAGGTTTTATCTCATGACTCTATGATGACCAAATACAATAACAACATCCCGACGGAGGAATAAAACATCTCCGAATAAATTACAATAATAAAATGCACTAGAATGTTCTTCGAAGTTACAATATTTCAACACTCCCCCTTAACGAGAAGTGTATTCTACTAACAACAACAACATCAACTGTAGGAGCAAGGAGAGAGAGCATCACCAATAGTAGGAGAAATGAGAGAGTGCATCATCAACAACATCAAGTTGATACACCTATAAATCATTGGAAGTTTTCAACAACATCCGCAACTGGAACAATGACTGGAAAATCTTCAATATCTTAACTACTGAAGCATCATCTTCTACAACACTGAGTCTTCATCTATGATCTTCATCTTCTGCAACACTCGATCACTTGATCAACAACAAAATCATTCGTAAAAACACTTGACCTTTCGATCAACAACAACATCATATATAACAACACTTGATCTTTCGATCAGTAACAACATCATCTACATCAACACTTGATCTATCGATCAGTAACAACATCATCTACAACAACATAACCTGCAACACACATGATCCAAATATGGGATTATCAATCCCTCTCACTTTAGGACATAAGCCCAAAGATGATGCAATCCTAACCACATCACCGAGACAAAATTTTGAGGATCACTTTAGGACTAATATCTAGGGATGATACAATCCCAACCACATCACGGAGATAGGTCTACAGATCACTTTAGGACTAATGTCCAGGGATGATACAATCCTAGCCACATCACGGAGACACATATATGTGGATCTCTTTACCACTAATTTGCAGGGATGATACAATCCCACTGCAACATCATCATCACATAGACAAAAATTTGCAGATCACTGTAGGACTAATGTCCAGGGATGATACAATCCCAACCACATCACAGAGACAAAATTATGCGGATCTATTTAGGACTAATGTCCAGTGATGATACAATCCCACTGCAACATCATCATCACATAGCCAAAAGTCTATGGATCACTTTTTTGACTAATGTTCAGGGATGATACAATCCCATTGCAACATCATCATTATTTCTCCCCCTTTCTAGGAAGGTTGTTTCGAACCACACCAAGATTGCCACAGAAGTATTCAAACTTTACTCGAGACATAGACTTAGTCAACACATGAGAAACTTGCTCATCAGTGCTCACATATTGGAGCTTTATAACTCCCTTCTGTACCATATCCTGTATATAAAAATACCATATTTCTATGTGTTTTGACTTGTCATGGAACACTGGGTTCTCCGTCATCTTTATACAACTCTAGTTGTCACATAGAATCACCGTGGTATCCAACTCTAGGTCAAATAGACCCGACATCAATTTTTTAAGCCATATGGATTTACAATTAGCATAACAAGTTGTTATATACTCTTCTTCAGCTGTGCTGAGAGAAACACTGTACTGCTTCCTGCTAAACCATGAGATCATGGAAGATCCCAGATAATAACATCCACTTGAGGTGCTTTTCCTATATGAGACACTTCCAGCCCAATCTGCATCTATATAACCATACAATCTATAGCCAATATCTCCAACATGGTATAGACCAAAGTCTATAGTACCTTTCAGGTACCT
Organism: Pseudotsuga menziesii; assembly: GCA_001517045.1. Taxonomy (NCBI): domain Eukaryota; kingdom Viridiplantae; phylum Streptophyta; class Pinopsida; order Pinales; family Pinaceae; genus Pseudotsuga; species Pseudotsuga menziesii. The sequence continues at coordinate 1,161,775 of LPNX010463833.1, read as the reverse complement.
CATCACATGCTTTGAAACTACTAGATGGACACGTTTAGGCTTAACTAGATACTGACTCATGGTGTTCACAACAAAGCATATATCTATCATGGTATTAGTCAAATACATCAACGACCCAATAATATGTTTATAGCGATTCACAACCACTAATTATGACGATTCATCAGCTAACACCTTCAGGTTGGTATCCATGGGTGTGGCCATGGGTTTACATTCCAACATATCGAATCTTTTTAGGATTTCCACAACATACTTTCCCTGGTTGAGAAATATTCCTTCTAGGTTCTGGAATACTTCCATATCTAAAAAGTAGTGCATAAATCCAAGGTCTTTCATCTCAAATTATTCAGCGAGCTTCTTCTTGCACTCTACAATCTGTTTCTCATTTTTGGTAGAAATAAATCATCCACATACAATAATAATATGAAAGGTTCACCATCCATAACCTTAAAGTAAATGTTAGGGTCAACTTTACTTTTGGTAAATCCCAAGATTTAGGAGCTTTCTTCAATCCATACACAACCTTCTTCAACGTTCAGATGTGAGTCCATCTGTCTTCAACTTCAAATCCCTGTTGTTGTTCTATGTACACTTCTTTCTCAATAACACCATTCATGAAAGCTGTCTTCACGTCCATCTGGTGTAAACTCCATTTTATCATGGATGCAAGTTCCATGATGGTTCTAATGAAAGTGTACCTTGCTACTGGTGCAAATGTCTCTTCATAATCAATTCACTCTTTCTGAGAGAATCCTCTAGCTACAAACCTTGCCTTGTATTTCTCAATACTTCCATCAACTGCATGCTTTATCTTGTAGATCCACTTGAAAGATACCACACTTTTACCTTCTGGTTTGGGAACTATATTCCAAACATCATTATTCATTATTGATTTGTATTCTTTCGTCATTTCTTCTACCCATTATTTCTTCTGTATAGCTTCTTCATAACTGTTAGGTTCTTGATCTACGAGATTACACATCAAAGCCACATAATTGGAAAATGGATTTGACTTCTTGCTTACTCTTGTTGACCCTTCTGGAGCTCCATACTTCTCTGCTTCCTGTATAATTTCTCTTACCCAAGCATGCTTTCTCTTTCATGACATATTCATAGTAGGAGGTTCTTGAGGTTCTAGCATATCATTGTCTTCTAATGTTTCATATTCGGGGGAGGGTGCAACTTCCATATTTCTAGGAGGTGCATATTCTTCATATACTTCTTCATCCTCACACTTTCTGGATCCCTTGAGAGCTGCTTCTTCATCAAATGTTACATCTCTATTAATCTCCATGTGATGGAGTCCTGGAATGTATATTCTGAAGGCTTTGGAGACTTCACAATATCCAACAAATATTCCCTTCTTTCCGGAAGGGTCCAATTTGGTTCTCTTTTCTTTTGGTTTGTGAACATATACTGGGCAACCGAATATCTTGAGGTGTCTCACTTCAGGCTTCTTTCTTGTGAACATTTCTTCTGGAGTCTTGAATCCAAGGGCACTATGGGATAATCTATTTTGTACATAAACTGTCATCCTTGCTACTTCAGCCCACAGATGCATTGGAAGATCTTGATCATGTATCATTGTCTTCACATAATGGTGCCATTCTTTCTTTCCACAACACCATTTTGTTGAGGATTGTAGGGAGTAGTTAGTTCCATCTTGATTCCAGCTTCTTTACAGAAGGCTTCAAAATATTTTGAAGTATATTCTCCACCATTGTCTATTCTGAGTGTCTTGATTCTTCTTTCTAAATGATTCTCTATCAAGGCTTTGAATTTTCCAAATACTTCATTCTTTGTTTTCAAAAAATATATCCATGTCTTTCTTGAATAGTCATCAATAAATGTAACAAAATATTCATAACCACTCAAATACGTGGAGGGCATTGGACCACATAGATCTGAATGGATTAATTCCAACGCACCTTTAGTCTTTGTCCCACTCTTCGGAAATAGATTCTTGATATTCTTTCCTTTTGCACATCCTTTGCAAATGCCTTCATGATCGATCTTCAAATTTGGTAAACCCATCACTACTTTGATCACATGGGGTAGTGATTTGTAGTTGATGTGAGCAAGCCTCCTATGCCATGATTCACTTGGGCTAGTGGTCTCATGAACAAGGGATGTTTCTGAATGTCCCTTAAGTTTATATAAGCCTACTTCTTCTTTACGAATGACAACCACATCTTCAATTGATTTTTCTGTGGGCCACATAAGTACTTGTCCATATATGAATGCAACCCTATATCATTTCCTATCTAATGATGAGATATAAAGTAAATTCTTCTTTAAACTGGTTACATATAAGACTTTCTTCATCTTCATGGGGGTTCTAAATCAAGCTTGTAGCTTGCTTCACCAATTCCTTTGATAGGGTATTGATAGTCATCTCCTAATGATACCTTTTGAGGAGAGTTATTCTCTTCAAGTTTTGATAGAGTTTTCTTTTGTCCCGTCATGTGCTTTGAAGCACCACTATCAATAAGCCATGTATCTTCTCCATGTGTCACAGACCCAGAGAGTGCAGAGAATAAGACATACTCTTCTACATCTTTTTGTTTTTCTTATTTTATTCGAGGTCCTTCTTCCTTTTCTTCTTCATCTTCATCTTCAACTGGGTGTTCATGATGTCTTTTTTTGATGTTCCTCTTCTTGTATTCTTCTTTCTTCAATGGAAAATTTTTGGCAATGTGTCCTAGCGTGTCACAATTGTAACATTGAAAGTTGGGGTAGTTTCTTTTTGGATTGTTTCCTCTTATCCTTTGGAACTTCTTGGGAGGTTGAGACTCCTTTTGGATTTCCTTCTTGAAGTTGGATTGAATTCTTCCTCTCTTGGTATGGGTGGCTATGA
>LPNX010463833.1:1115823-1158901 GCA_001517045.1 Pseudotsuga menziesii | reverse complement strand
ACTCTAGCCTCCTCTTGGATGCAATCTTCCCATACAATGTCGAATTTCATGCTTTCCTTTCTGGCACACATAGTCTGGATGAATGAATCCCAAGGTCTAGTGATATCATTGAGAGTAGTCATAATTAGCTCATCTTAATCAAGGGAGTCTCCAATGGCTTCTAGTTGCTCCTTGAACTGGAAGACCCTTGTGAAGTAGTCTTGGATGGATTCTCCTTGGCACATCTTGGTACTCTGAGTCAATTGAGTTCTCAAATTCATCTTTCTATTGATGTTTCTTCCATCATACATTCTGGCTAGGGAATTATACATCTCCTTCGGAGTCTCTTTGGATGACACTTGATGAATTAATTGGTCTTTGATAGAATCAACAATGATCCTCATTGCCTTTATCAGGTCCTTTTTGTGCTTCTCCTTAGATTCATCTTCTTCAGGTTCTGCAACTTCTTCCTTGATGTATTTGGCAATATCATTCTCTCTAAGAATGAGGCCAATCCTATATTTCCATGCTCGAAAATTTTCTTTGCCTTCTAGCTTATCCTCAAGCTTAGTGCTTGGGGCCATCTCATCTAGGAGGTCACAGAGAAATGAAATTTCTCAAAATACAAAACTGACCTTGTTACCAACTATTTTGTACCATAGTTGAACCTCCTGTTGATCTTCCATTTGATGAACATGGTCAATGTTCATATTTAGTGCAACAAAAGTTCAAAATCTCTTTCATAGCCAATTTTGGCTATTCATTTTTATTTTTATGTTGAAATGACCATGCCCCATGGGGTTTTTGTAATAAAGTGTGCTAGTAGGGGTTTTGAGTGGCTCGGTTCCCTAAGCCATAAAATTTCAACTAAGGTATTCTAGGGAGTTTTTTCCTTTGTCAATTATGCTTTTCCTATAGCCGAGTATAATCGATGAGGTTTTCTCCTGTTTCCTCCAAAGCTGGAATGCCCGATTTTGAATTTTGGGCCTTGAGGGGTTATTAGTGTCCAACTAGTAAATATGAACCTACTAGGCATTATTGGTATGTTCTATGGTCATTTCCTAAGCCCTAGGATGCTTTAAAAATTATTCATTTTTTTTTACCGTCGTCGTTGAGTTTTTTAAATTTTTATTTTTTGACTATAGGGAATTAATTAAAATTTTCAATTAATTAAACCATTTTGACCATGGTTTAATTGAAAATTTTCAATTTGTAATAATTAAGTGGTCCGAAAGGTGTTTTTGGAAAATAAACACTTATTTTGTAAGCCAAAACATTCATTTAACCCCTAGACACACTTATTCTAAGTTTTGGACTATTAGTTGGCCTTATAATTAATATTTTCTTAAAAAATCCAAAAATTGAGAAATATTACTTAAAATAATAAAAAATAAAAAAATAGAGAAAATCAAAATATCTCCAAAAAAGACCAAATTGAATAAAATAAAGAGTTAATTAGCTCGACACAGAGCATTTAAGATGATTCCAATCAATATCGATCAGTTTCATATCAAGTATCAGAGTGTAGCAGTTGAACTATTAGTCAGAAATTCAACCTCTTTGGCTAAATTCATTTTTGGTTGAAGTGTGGGTTATCTATTGGTTGGGTGATCATTATGAGGGAGAATGAGCCACCTCACCCCCCTCATCATTAAAACTCAGTCTTGTCTCAGTTGCAACTCAGTTCAACTCCAAATCATCATGCCGAGCTCATTCAATTGCTCTGGTGTTACTCTTAGTTCGGATTTAGGGATTTGAGCCCTATTTTCTTTCATTTTTGTATAAATAAGAGGATCTTCTTCCCATTTGCATATGGAGAAATTGCAAGAGAACTCTACCAAGATTGTAGCCGAGATTTGATAACGGAATAAAGTGACTTTGGAGATCTATGTGTGGGTTATTTGCATGTGGTTTTCACCTTGCGAGATGATATTGTTTATGAACCCTCTCTTTATTTTAATTAATGTTGATCAATGTTTATCAACCCTATTAGCACGATTGGGTAGTAATTTAAAGTCTTAATTTGATTATCTATGCAATTTTCATTATATATGTGAAGCGGTCAAGAAGTAGTCAATTATACCAGTGCCTTTTATTATCTATTTTGATTATTACATCCTAGCATTTGATTACTTTATTTGTATTGAGTTTTGTTGGTTTCATGAATCGTCAAGAGAGGAGGGGTTGAAGTTCAACCAGTTCTCATCAAGGGTTTTTAACTTCATACTTTCACCATGCAGGTTCTTCAAAGCATTTAATCCAGCGTTAAAAAACAAACAGCTAAAAAGGGGCTCTTCCTTACCTCTATTAATCAAACTTTAAAAACCTTTTCCTTTGGTTGTAAGATCCCGCATCCTTCTTCTTCTCTTTCTTTTCTCTCTTATCCATCTCTTCTTTCCCCTTTTTTCGTTTGCTTATTTTGCCTTCACTTTTTGTCTTTTTTACTCATCTTTTTACCTCTTTGTTTTACTGTTTTTTACCCTGTTTTTTCTTCCATTTTTGTTCTCTTTTTATCCACTCCTCGCTGCCCTCTTTGTCCTTTTATTTGCAGCCATACATGCCTTTTGTTGGATGTCATATTTACCAAAATTTTGCTGCCAACCTTTTTCTTAGTTGGCTTCCTTCTTTCACACCTATTTTCATCTATTTTGGGCACTTTTTCAGCTCATTTTTTGCCATTTTTCAAGCCCCTTTTCTTCTCTAATTTGCAGTGATCTTTCTTCCTACTTGGATGCCCTGTTTTTGATTTTTGTTGCAGCCATAGAACTTTTTTGCTGGCTGCTCTGTTTTTTCATCTTTTCAACTTTCCATTTTACTCTTTTCATTGCATGTTTTTCCCTAGTTTTGTTTCAAAAAACACTAAATTTTTGCATTAAAAAAGACTTATTTTTTGCACTTAGATTAGTTTCTTTTTGTCTAACAAATAATGGGTGTTTGAGTACTTCTTGGTTTTGTGCATACATCGAAGATGAAAAGTGAACCAAGAAGGACTTAAGGATTGAAGAAATTGTAAAACCAAGAAAAACTTGCATCCTTGTAAAAGCCATTAAGGCTTCTTTTCTTAGTTTTTATTTCTTGCTTTATTTTCAAGGGTTTAAATACTTCTGATTGTAATTTTTAATAAAAAGGACTAGTGGGGTTAAGCCTCCCACACTTTTTTTCTACTTCCCATATTTGGGGGAAGGGTGTCTTGTCTTTTCATTGCTTAGCTTAGATCTGTTTTAAACTTAGTTTTATTTCCTACTAATTGTTAGATTCAATTTCATCACATGCATGCCATTTACTTCATCATGTTTTTTTGATTAATTATCTTAAAAAGAACCCAAAGACTCTTGAATTTGTCATAAGACACGTCAAGAACATTCTCTGTTGGAAAGCATTTGCATTTCATTCACATCATAGATTAGATAAGACTCTTGAATCTCACCATAAGGTGGATCAAGATCACTCTCTGTCAAAGAGCATGGTTTGTTAATAAAATTTACAACTCATCATCCCATAAAATTGGAATTTACCATTTTTACAGTGTGTATGCTTCACCTGTTCGGGATACCCAGAAGCACTATAGTTATTTAATTCACAGATTTAATTCCAATTTCACACTTAATAAAATTTACCACTCTGCATTTAGTGCAATATTTCGAGTGGCCAATCTCTTAGTGGGTACGCTGGTTAGCTCTCCTTGTTTCACAGTAGTTGGAAAGTTATCGAACGCCTGACTGCAAACCAGATTGTCCAACATGTGTCTGAATAGAGCCACTTAGAGTATTTTTGGTTATATTTCCAAGTGGAAATCCCCTTTGCCTAATTAATAAGATCATTCATAAAATGTACATTAAAATTTGACCAAGTACATTTGCAAAACGATCTCACAAACATCAGAGACTTATATTTTCAGCATCCTGACTCCATTTAAGGCACTGGTTCATTTAATCTTGCATCATCTTGTTTGGACCATTTGTCCATTTATTTCTAAGTTATTTATGCATGGATGCCTTAATATCTGTCTTATTATTTATATCTGTTTTGCAAATAGCAACGTGGATTGCGTAATTGGTCTTTTTTATGTATATCAAAACTCTTAAACAACACTAATTCTAACCATTCATCTAAGAACACTTTAAAACAAAAAGCCTTAGACAACCTTTTTAGGGACTACCCCCTTGTCTTCGTTAGGAGTTAGTCTAAACGGAGGAGCCGGGATTAGGTGACAGCACCTGGCTCTTTGCTTGCCCCCAAGGCCACACCTTTCCCGCTTAGGGAAACAACAATCCAAAAGATTTCCGCTGATAGTGTGCATTCGACGGACAACAAGCCTTACCAGGAGATGCGCTTGAATGAGGTGAATTGAGTAGTACACTTGGTTTCTGGAGATTCCAAATCTTCACTTCTCAAAATTGACTTGCGAAATTCTGATATGCAGTTTCTGCAGTTATCTGGTTTTCTGTAGTTTTTTGGTCCATAGTCAAACTAAGGTTTGACTTTCTTGAAGATCTACCCACTCAAAAATTTCGATATAAGGATCAATATATGCGCCCTAGGGAGGCACAACTTTCTATATAATCGGATTTCCAAAATTCCAACTTTGACAAAAACCCTAATTTCTGTCTAGAGGGAGAAGAGAGAGAGTTTCATCTTGTGAAAGTCGTCCTATTTAGGCTAGCTCTGATTCCATGTTAAGTTTCAATAAGCTAAGATGGATAACATTAGTATTCAATTCAATTTTACAACAATAGCATATACATGATCACTAAAAGAAACACAATCACAAGATAGACACCGATTTATCCTGTGAAACCTCTAGAGGAAAAAAACCCAACAAAACTTCCTCAATATAGATGAACAAAAGTACAAAAAAAAACCCCAAACAAGTGCTCATTCTCTTTGCAGATATCTCTCTTTCGTATGAGCAATACACAAGTGAGTGTGTGTGTCCAAATGAGGAGCACATTACTTCTATTTATACTTTATCTTCCACTTAATTTTTTCCCTAACTAGGTTTGCCCCGACAAACTTAAGTGAACCGACTTTCATTGAAAAAGGAGCCGACTTTCATGGAAAAACTCGAAACAATATAACTTTACTTTATGGAGTGGAGCGTTCTATTGGGAACAAATACAATAACAACATCCTCATAAAAACAAATACAATAACAACATCCTCACGGAGAAATAAAACATTTCCAAATAAATTACAATAATAAAATACAATAGAATATTCTTCAAAGTTACAAAATTTCAACAACCCTCCACCTCCACCTCCACCTCCACCTCCACTAGCTTCCATCATTGTTGCTAGAAATACACATCCCACCAGCCTCTTCCTTGAGAAAGCGCTGAACAATAAAGAGAAAGTACCTGCTGAACGGTCGTGGACACAATGATTGTCTATCGCTGGCAATTTGATTTCTATGTGTGCAGCCATTACGGACATAGTGCAGTTGGACGAGAGCTTATTGATGGCAGAACGAGCGTGTAGGTGAATGTAAAACGAGTCTTTGTTTCCATTGTGTTTGAGAAGGGCGTTACTGGAATCGAATGCATAAACAGAAATGCATCACTCGATCTGAATCAAAGTGGTCTTAAGCAATCGAATTCGAACTAATTCGCAGGGAATTTGAACACCTCGTTCCTCATTTTCAACACTGTCCACTACCTATTGAGCCACCAAGAAGGAATTAGAATGAGATCATGCAAGAAATGAATAATATCATAAATCGCACCTCCACGGATTGCAATTATATCAATAGTTTGAAAATTGATGGCTAATTGTGGCTACCTATGAACTGTAGATGTTCTACTCAATGAATTCTTGTGCAAAGCTTCCAAGAAATGTCACAAGGTTTTACCATACAGAAATCAGAGGGGTGGAAACAAATCTCCCTGTGTAGCGCAAACCTGACGATTGTTGCAGGATAATATTCCCTTGGTTGTGGTGGATTTGAAGAGAAAACATATGACTAATTATCTTTGGCTTTGGTTTCATTAATTATTTTGTATTTTTTGGTATGATATTATTGTATTGATTTTAACATTCCGCATAGTTTAAATCCACTGTAATATTTTCTGTCTAAATATCTATGGCTATCTTTACGTTTAATGTTATTTATAATGCGTTCTGGTATTAATAATGTTTATGAAAAATTGTAAATATGATAAGATATAATGGCCACATGGTTATGTAAAACCCCGAGGGTATTAGTTTCAAGTGGTTATTATGTGAATAGGTATTTAGATATTATCTCAGATTTTGGACTTGGTTGAGTGGATTAACAAGATTAAGTGTAACAAGTGTACACTAAGGATTTATTTCATGGTCGTCCTATCTTGTACACTAATGCATTTTGATTAAGATTAAGTGTAACAAGTGTACACTAATGCATTTTGATTAAGATTTAAATAAGCTTCAAATAAGCTTCAGTTAAAGGGTGATTAAAGAAATGGATGATTAATAATTTGTTTTTGTATTTTCATATCAGTTTTTGTTTCTTTGTTTATTAAATAGTATTTGTTTTGTGCTTTATTTTCACAAAACTAAGTGGTTGATTATGACTATTCACATTAAATGGCCACTTTACTTGTGGCTGTGCTAGTTAGTATATAAAATATTTTTTTCTAATTTTTTGTTAAAATATTGTAATTAAGATTTTCTTTGTTGAATGAGATTTGTTAAAAGTTTTAAATCTAATTTAATTTTTAATACACCAAATTAAGTGAATTTATGATAATAAATGGTATAATACAAGATAATTGATTCAATACATGCATTCATTTTAGTTTATTACCCATTTGTTTATTGTGCCGAGAGGCGCTCTACAGCCCAGTATGGGGGAGATCTTGTAACGTTATTTTTATTAGTAAAAAATATGTTTTTTAATTATAAGCCAAAATAAATGTCGGTCGGGAAAAAAACCTAATATGGGGGAGATGTTGTATTCTTCCTACCTAACAAAACAATAAAAAGGTAAAAATTTAATTATCCGTAAAAAAATATGGGTGAGGAAAAAAACACAATATGGGGGAGATGTTGTAATGTTTTTACTTAACAAAATAATAAAAAATGTTGGCCTTGCACATGGTTTTAAAACCATAAACCATGTGCACATGCACATGGTTTTAAAACCATGCACATGGTTTGTGCATGGTTTTTATGCACATGGTTTTAAACAATGGTTTTAAAACCATGCACATGGTTTATGGTTTTAAAACCATGTGCAAGGCCTTTTAAACAACTCATCATTTTATTGTACATGGTTTAGGAGGGCCTTGCACATGGTTTTAAAACCATGTGCAAGGCCTCCTAAACAACCCATAGTTTTATTGTACATGGTTTAAGAGGGCCTTGCAAATGGTTTTAAGACCATGTGCAAGGCCTCCTAAACAACCCATGGTTGTAAGAGGGCCTTGCATATGGTTTTAAAACCATGTATGGGGAAATGTTGTAATGTTAGTTCATAACAAAATAAAAAAATAATAAATATTATATGTGGGCCATAAATAATATTAAATATTAATAATAAAATATTATATGTGGACCTTAAATAAAAAGATGTGCCTTTTGGTCTGAATCAAATCAATGGATACCTACGAAGAGATTTGATCTCTCTCGGCCCTTGATAGAGCCTGGGATTTGGATCTACGCTAGTTATAAATTAGAAATTTAAATATTTGATTTTCTTAATAGATACCATGAGGCTGATCGAAGTATATGAACCACTTTGTGGTTGTGCTACTTTATTAACTTCTGCATGTACTTCTTACTTCTAGACCTATAAATCCCAAAGCATAGCTTACATGAACTTATTGAAATAATTGTGGTTAAAAAGGGTGTTAGCACAACCTCCCAAAGCATAACTTACATGAACTCACTGAAATAATTGTGGTTAAAAAGGGTGTTAGCACAACCTTAGAAGCACTCTAAACACTAGATATACTTACCAAATCAGGAACTTGTTGATTATGGAAGAGGTGTACACCTTGGTCCCTATTAGAAAGAGAGTCGTGGTTATACACATTGCAATTGAAAATGTTCAATAAACAATCTTGCAATTGCAAACAAGCAATCACTATAAGTGTAATGTCGAGGACACTGTCACCTCGTGGCTCTATATGTTCAACATTACATCAATCACTATGCTATGGTTTCTATTCATTTGTATATTTAGGGTTATACTTTGGATTTATTAGTTTTTCTTAAAATTGGATTTTTGAATTTAATAATTATTCATTTCAACACTCTATTTTATGTAACAAATAAAATTTAGTTTTGTATAAAAAATTCCTTCCATCTTTGTAATACAAATGTATATATTAGGAGGAAATAATGCAAATGTTTATATACAGAGTCAATAATGATCAATTCTTTGGTTATCAATATTCTAATTTACATATGGATTCCTTAGTATAATCCAATCTATAACGAAATCAAATAATTTGCTACCAAAACATGGAAATAGAAGATAAGTTCCTTGAAAATTTTGTCTTTTGTGTTGAATCCCATGTATGATCATACTTGAATGCTCTTATGTGGGGAGCTTTTTTAAAAAGAGATGGAGTTATTTTGGTGTTTTTCAAAGAATTTAGCTATGGAAAACATGGAAACAATTTAGTTATGGAACTATTATGGTGAGGATACTACTCAATTTTAGATTTCAACTATTACGTTTTGATCTTAAGTTGTTGGCTCCTTGTAAAGTCTAACATGAATAAGATACCAACTTAAAATAAACAACAAAATCAACATTACTTAAACACAATCATTAATAATAATTGATTTGTTAATACATAATTCAATAATGAAGCCTCATAATGTGAGAGTCATAAATGAAAGATTAAAGGGATTTTAATTGTAATCTAGGTTTAGATAGGAACTATTGAGCTCTAGCTTCTCAATCCTACCAACTGCAACCAATTGTGAAGCATGATTTTCTTCCCACACAAATCTCTCACTCAATATGTGTATGATCCATCAAGCCCTCAGTCAATAACCTATACCAATGTTTTTTCTTAAATTTGTTTCTTATGAAACCCAAATTCCAAAGATAATCCCTTAATATTAAGAATTTCCTATCAAGCAAGAGATGTCCTCACCACTTCCTCACCATCCATTAAATAGTTAGCCTTCACATGCACCCAAGCATAAATATCCATGCATAGGATCTACTTGTCATCAAGCAATTAAGTCTTATATTTAATTATGCAACTTTTAGTAAGCTTTTATTTATTTAGTATTTCCATTTATTTCATTTTACTAATTTCTCTCCTTTCTATTTTTTTTCTTTCATAATAAATTAGTTAATTTATTGTTATCACTATTATTTTCATTATCTTTATGATTTTTTTTTGTAAGTAACAAAGAATATTAAAATGCAAAAAATATTGCATGCATAGTGTTTGAGACACGTATATCCTTCTAGTCAGAGATATACAAAAAATGACTACATCTGTCCAGAACTTGCCCTTTGTTAGGGAAACCAAGTTTCCTCTGTCAAAATTTATCAGAGTTGTTCGGTATGCTAACAAAGCTAACAGAAAAGAAAAAAAACATAGAAGATTTTGGAAAATCCCGGGACCTTACGACTCTCTCCATGGTTCTTCGAGAATGGGTCACGACTTGAAGTAGTCGTTGTCTTCACCGGAGGGAGCAGGTTCAGGGTCATGGTGCGGATCTGCTGCAGGAGGAGGTGTCGATATCTATTGCGGAAGGATTTCAATCTACACACACCCTTCATCAGTCTGCCCCCTTGTCGCCGCATTGGGTGAGGCCTCTGCCATGCGTCGAGTGTGCTTGATGTCCTGGCTCAAGTGAATTTATTTGGAAAGGTCCTGTTGATTTAGACTTGGTGTGGCTGAGGATGTTTCCTGAGTTGAAGAGCCATCGAAATCGCTAGAAGTAGGAGGTGAGGGAGCATGATTGCATTCCCAAAGAAGCTGGGCAAGAAAATTCTTCATATGCCAGTAGTGGGAATGTATCTACCGTAGGGGTTGCGTGGTGTGGTGATGAGAAACATCCTCGGCTTCCCAGTCATCCATCACCCTACAAGAACTTAGGGGGATATGGGATTCGTACCCAACAGAAATGGAACGATGCACTGTTGCTCGACTTATTTCTACCATAGAGCTGCTGCCCCTACGAGGTGTTTCCCAGAGTCTGAGCGACATTGTCGGTGAGTGAATTACCTGATTTCTATTTCTTTCTCTCTGTTTTTTGGGAGAGATGGAGATCCAAAATGTGATGGAGTGACTAGAATAGATGTGGAATATAATATGCTTCCCAAGCCAAGTCTATGCGAGGCCATCGAGCAAGGTGACTAGGTAGCTAATCCAAGTGTAGGTGTCCATTAAATTCCTGTAGTGCATGGAGAGAGCCACCAAAGCCGAAGCTTGTGCGAGGTGACTGGTGGTATAGGGTATAGTGCTATCCAAGATGGATCACCTTCACCGATGGGAGGGATTCGTAAGTACTCGGAAGGCGATGACAACTGCGGTGGGTGGCCTTTAATGAAGAGTCTTGCCTCTCACCATGTTCTCCCTCCTTGAGACACTTGCATCTGGGGAGCATCTTTATGATTATTACTATCATCTTCATCATTAGTATATTTGTTTGTTAATTTTATGATTACTTGTTTATTTTTCATCATCACAGAATATGATTACTTAAAAATATAGGCAGTGCGTACTCCCCCCCTTCAAGGAACTTTGTCATGAATTTTACTTTAAGTATGTTACTCATAGGTTTTTATTTTTTATAACTTTTTCTTTTATCTCTTATATCACCCTCTACTATAACTAGTATAATAGCAACCCAATTGACGATAATAGGCATTTAAAGTCCACATCACAACTCTAGCCATCTTCTTGAGTTTCGATATCAAGCTTAAGACTATTGACTTAACTGGGGATGCAAGCCTCGAGACCTCATTTACCCAAGCATGCATATGTCTTGCTACACTAACTTACATACCGTAGGCATATCAAAATGTTGAGCTAAAATTCCCACCAAACTCCTACAAGGTAATCAATCCCAACCATTGAACTCCAACCACACAACTACACTATTGAATACAACTCAAGCCCTATTTCTGGACTATAACATCACAACTCCAATATCAAGCACTTTGGCCTTCTCAAGATGGTCCTATGCCCTATCGAGTATCATATAAGGATAAAGAACCATTTCCATAGGTATTGATGGAGTTTGTCCCCAACCCTTAAGGTGTTAATCTATATATATTCTCTTTGTAGGTATGTTCTATCATGAAAACATTGAATGCACTAGTCATGTGCGCCCATCCTGTCAATCAATACCTCACAACATGCAACCAATGCATTAGTCACAATCATAACACCCTAATCTCATACAAAATAATCCACATGTTAATTCTCACATGTCATCATGAAAACACGACATCATTTTCATCACAACATCCTTACTACTAAGGCACCGCATGCTTAAGCATGCCATCATAAAACATCTCATAATAAAACAATTGTATGCAATACCATAATAAATAATATCTCTTTCTCATGTATTTATCAAAGATACAATATACCATCGCATCATGCCATCAAAAGCATTAAATCAAAATAGATGGAATCATAATTTAAATACCATAGGCGTTCTTAAGACAAAATAACATCGTGAATACGATAATCATATCAATGCATAACATATGAAAAAAATAAACTCAACATATATATGATTTATTTAAACCAAAGAACTAGCCATGCATGAAATATAATCAATATGAAATTTCTGGGTATTGCATCAACATAAGATAAATGATCATAAAAAATTCCATCTAAGTTATACATTTGTTCCAGCTTAGTTAGTCTAGTATGATCCATAAAGAAAATTTAATCAAACATATAGGGAAATTCACACTGCATAGTTTTTGTGTCCTCCAAGTAGCCAATCATAGCATATATTGGTCCCATTATATCTTTACTTCTTCAATTTCACATCTTCTGAATCAACAAAGAATATGGTTTAGTATAGAGAATGGTTCTACTTAGACAACTCCCTCTTCAACATTTTTAGGATCGGTCCAGTCAATTATAGTTTCAATTTTCTTGTGGTCCATTGCAATAAATTCCCCACTTAAGGTATGCCATAAATATCATATTTCTTTTTGAAAGAAAGAACATTTAACATTGAGACAGTTTCTCATACAACTTATGTTCTCTAAGGCATTAAAGTACTAGTGTCAAGTTCTCGTGATGCTTTTGCTTGTAATTCCCAGTTTTGACTTTGTCACTAGAACTACCCTATTGCCTATTTTATATTTTCTTATTATACTTAAAGCTTGGTCAGAATGATAACACTGTATCACATAAACATATGGACCTATTTATTTTACGAAAGATATGTGTGTTTTTTAATATTGTTAATGATGGTAGTTCATTGATTTTACTCTAGCATGCAAATTTAAATGAGATATTTTGGTACATAGATATCAATTTATGTTAAATATTGAATAAATGAATGAGATACCATATGCATGGTACATATAAAAACTTGTTAAATTGTTCGTCGATTAGCTCTAAAGTATATAATTGTCAATGAGTACACAATATTGTATGATCCTGTGTCAGGAAACTAACCCACATGTTAAATGAGCTAAGTGATAGTTGAATACTATGGTACGATAACAACAACCATGAAATGAACTCTAAGGTGGAATTGTATGCTTATGGATCATTTTATTTATAATTATTATTATTTTTACTAAGATGTGTAGGTAGGTGCAGGGGTTTAGGAATCACAATTTCCCAAACTAGTTATTCAATGACAAAGACCTAAGAACAACAATAGCAATGCAATATGCTAGTGTAGGGTGTTGACCCTAGTTCTATCAAGAGGGGTGGAGGTGTTACCTACCGTTTATCCTCTGAAACCTGGAGTCATGGGAGGTCCATGTTAGCCATGGTCCCTAAGGTGTGTGATGATAACTAGAGGTTGCTTGCTGTGGAATCTTGGTCGATTCTATTGACACTTTTGCTAATGGGTTCTATCGGGGGTTGGGTCAGTATGTTTGATGCTTTTGTTGATGTTCTCCATGGTTTCATCATGGGACTAATATTCTGCAGATCATTCTCCCACATTAGTCGATTGAATTGTACAATAGTTGGTAGAGAATGGCCCCTTCCTAGCCCTTTGATATAGTCATGTGAATTGACTATACTTGTCTTGTGGCTCAAACTCTTAGTCTATGTCTTGTCACTTTACGTGGATTGAGTGATAGGAGGCTAGAGGTCACAATGCATACTCCATGTGGGAGTGCTTCGTGAAGAAGTGATCCATCCTAGTAGAGCGAGTTAACTTGTCTATGTGACAAGGGATTCATCCCTTGTAGTGATATAAAGTGTAATTCAATGTTGTATTTGACATTGGCAGAAGTGTTCGAGACCTCTTAGAGTATGGTCAAATATACATTAGATCTCTACATGAGGGGATGTGATCAACATGTGACGAGACATAAAAAAGGAGAAAATTTCCATGACGAAGAAATATCCATGAAGTCAAGCCAATTGATTGAAGAAGTCCTAAATAACATTGGAAGATATCCAAAAGATAACGAAGACAAAAGACTAGCCGACATGGAAATAAAATAAGAAATAAATATTGAACTAATGAAGTCGACCCAGTAAAGGAAGTGATTTCGGCCCCGATTGAGGAAGATTATAGTGAATGGAAGAATATAAATAGAAGGCTTCACAACTCATTTGTTCATACTCTCAACAGAACATCCTCTCTCTACTTGTGCACATCTCCTTGGAAGGCCTAAGAAAGGAAAGAAGAAAGTTTTTGGGGTTATCTTATTCTCTTGGAAGACTCTCTACCCTTTCCAAGGTTTGATGTGAAAGAGGGAGAACATTACTTGTCTCAAGGTTCATCTTCATGCTTGGTATTGTTCTTGTATTGGATTGATTTTCTTCTGAGAAAAGTTTTCTAGGTTTTCTCCCTTTTGGGCTTCCTAAGATAAATATTTATGTCTCTTATGCATGATTATCTTTCAATGATCCTTGATTGTATTTATAATGTAAATGAATGGTGCTATAATTGTGGGATGAAATAAGTTATGAATTAAAAGTTGAAAGAGATAAAATTATACTGTTAAAGCTAAAAACACTAACAACTCTCACATATTCCAACTGAGGAAGGATAAGACGTCGAAGATAGTGGTTTATTAGAAAGACAACATGTGGGTAAGGAGGTTGAGAAAGTTAGCTTTAAAACAATTCATTACTCATGTGTGTGTTAAAACCCTTGTTTTACCCTTGCATGATAGACTCAGTAACTGTGTAGCTGTGTTATGCTAAAATAAACTAGTTAGTGAAATGGATGGTTTTGATCACTAAATTATTGTATGCATGCTTGTTTATCATTAATACCTACACAATATATGTATATGCTAGCTATGATGGCATACATTTTACATGTACACTAATACTTCTAGAAGTAGTTGCGTTAAGCTCTTATTTATTTACAAACTGATTAATATAATGTTTAGGAAAAACATAAATATAGGTATATAAATGTTTAACAAATATCTAGTGCATTTATTATTGTTTCCGTGGTTAATTGATTAAGTATGATGTTGTCATAGATTTTATGGGAGAATTTGTCATTTACTTGGATACATATTTCTTGGCACTTATTTTATGTTCATTTATGTTAATTCCTTGGGATTAAGTTATTTAATTAATATTTTGTCTAGAACTAAGTGGAGGGATATTGATAAGCAATGAATGGGGTGGTTGAGAAAGGATTCTTTTGGGATCAGAGAAAGTGGAAGTGTCGAGAAAGGATTCTTTTGGGATCAGAGAAAGTGGAAGTGTCGAGAAAGGGGATCTTGATGATGGTTCTTTGGACTTGGTGAAATTTATGGAAAGAAATAAAAAATTCATTTGAGGATAGGGAGGAGGAAAACATTAAGAAATTTTCACAAATTTGATACCGCGGGTCGCTATTGTTGTTCTTCAGAACTTTGGTATTGAGGGAAAATGAACCTATGGGTTTTCATGGGTCTATGGAGATGACGAGGCTGTTCCTAGCTGGTAGGGAGGCCAAAAATTCAGTTTTGGATGGACTGTGGCAGGGAAAAGAAAGAAGTTGGGGCTAACTCAAACAGATTTACTAGGTATTTCTCTAATCTCCTCCATTTTTTTCTTAATTAATTGTTATTTATTATTTTGTTGATGAAATAATGGTTTTGTTATTTTATTCTTACAATGAGGAATTATGTGTGGAAGCTTTATTGTGAAATTTGAAACTATTATCTTTATTATGAAATGATGAAAAAATGTTAGAATGGCCAGTTAGTATTTTATTTAATTAATTCTCAAAATTGTTAGAAAGGATAATCGTATTCCAGAACTAAAATTTAAGGATTTAGTTCATGCTTTATGTTTATTATAATATAAGGGCCCATTCAAGTTAATTGGGTCCTTACATATGGTATCAAAGCACTGGTTCAAACTTTGAAACCAAAGGGCATGCTGTTGGAATATATTAAACCCACTCATAACTTAGGATAAAATAATTAATCATTATTTAATTAATTATTCACCCATTAACTTAATTAGTTGGCATCCACTTGCACCTTAAAGTCAATACATGCCATCTATATATTAGGAATGATTTATTTCTAATTCTGGGTTGATCTTGACCACCTTTTGACCATCCAGAATTAGTATACAACACTTTACAACAGATTCTGCTTTATTCTACTTTTCTTTCTTTTTTGTGGATAAGGTAAAGCTAGTCAAACTAGGAAATTGGGTGCTTTTGTTGCCAACCCACCCTTCATGACTTTTCCTCCATTTTCTAGGATTAACATGTTTTTTTGATCTCCTTGAAAACTCACTCATTCTTTTGCTAATTCGTGAGCTCCTTGATAGATTTGGGAAGTGCTTAAGCCACAGATGGGGGTTTGCTATATTTTGGTAAGTCAACCTTTTTGAGCTTTATGAGTTGTCTCCATACAACTCGATTTTCCTATGAGGGATGTACTATTTATGTACACTATTATTCATCATTATTCAATGGAAGGATACACACCAATATTCATCTCTTCATTCATGTGATTCAGTCTCTTTTCTTCTCTCTATTTTTCCTATGTATGCTTGTGAGAATTCTTAGTAGCAAGATCTATTTCTCGTGCTTCTTCTTAGCATCATTGCTCATAGCATTGATCTATTATTTCTAAATGGTATCAGAGCTACAAGGATCACAACCTTGCAATATTCTACATGGTATCAGAGCAGCAAGGTTGATAAAGTTCTACAGAGTTGAGGAGCGCATCCGGTCTCCTATCCCTATCTGAAGAAGAGATTGTCTAGCTTACAATATTTTCTCCTAGTTTGTTTTACAGGTTGCAGAGTGTTTCTTCTTGAGCACATCAATTCAAAAATATGGATTCTCCTTCATTAATAATTCTTACTCCCTTCAACTACCATGAATGGAAAGCCAAAATCTCCATTCTATTGCGCAGTAGAGGATTGTACAGAGTTACTCTAGCTTTGGAGAATGAGCCCAATGATGTGATTGAGAAATCTAAGTGGCACAATAGGTTGGATGAAGCCTATGGATTGCTTTGCCTCTATATTTCTCCTGATCTACTCTTTCATTTAGATGGTTTGACCACTCCAAACCAAGTATGGAATCAACTGGAGTTTTGCTTTGGAGTTCAAGATGAGTTAAGAGCGCATCAATTGGAGATTGAGTTATTCTCCATGAGTCCAAGCAATTTTGATTCTCTTGAGGGTTTCTTCACCAAGTTCAAGTCACTTGTTCTAATGCTCAAGAAACGTGGGATTGAGAAATAAGATGATAAATTAATCCTTTCCATTCTTTCAAAATTGGGTCCTGATTACTCAGTTTTTGTGTCTACTTTTCATGCTACTAGGCTTGTTGTTCCTAAGTGGAAAATCACTTCTTTAAATTATTTTCTTGATTCAATAACAAAGGAGAAAGATAAATTGATCCATATGGGTGTCCTTAACTCTCCCAAGAGTAAGGATCATGCTCTCTTGGTTCAAGGAAAAAAGAATGTCAAATCCAAAGAAAAGCAAATTGTGAAGAAGCCAAAGTCAGAAATTGAAGATGAAGATTCTTATGAAGATTTAATGAAGAAAGTTAAGAAGAAAGGGAGCACATCCAAGTGTTATTATTGCAGAAAGGGTTTTCATTCATAGAATAAGTGTTTCAGGAAGAATATGGACATCATGTCTCAGCTTCTTTGGAAGCACAAGATCGAAGTTCCAGAAGAACTAGAAAAGCTTGTTGATTCCTCAGAACAATGTCAAACTACGCAGTTCCAAGGTGATATAACTTATGCTTTCAGTGCTAGAGTTCTATCCTTTTCTCATGTCTTTGATATAGATTTAGTATTTGATATATCAAAATAAAAAATATCAGATCCTTTCTTTGATAATCCTCCTCTCAGTCTACTAGATTCATCTCCCAAAAATTGTGATTTTTCATTAGATATTGACTTGACTTTGAACAGCTCTTCCTCACAAGCTTGTATATTTGATTTAGAAGATTGCTTGCAGGCTGATATGCATGTCATGAAACATATCATACCACCATCCATACCATCTAGCATACCTTTGAATAATCCTAAGACTATACAAATCCCAAGTTCACTAGTTGATTCCTCATCGGTCTCTTATGCATTGATATTTACCTTACATGGTTTGAAGTCTTTCCTATCTTTCAGTGGCTGGTTATCCATGTCCTTAGTCATATTTGGAATATTATTAAACATGTTTGGATCTGTTCTAAACACTTATGGTTCAGATCTTATTCCCATCCATCATTCAGATTTTTACACCTATCAGTTTTCCCCAATTGCTCATAATTTTCCTAGTCTAGCCCTATATCCTCATGGAGCCAATGAAGCCTTTGTCTTTCTTGTTCCATATGCTAATGTTTCTGATATATCAGAGTTTTATCAACCTCATATCAGATCTATACAGGTGCTACATCAGATTGGAATATTGACATGTGATTCACATCACAATTTTGCAGCTATTCAGGGAATTGTGTGTGAAATAAATTGTCTTAATTTTTGTACTATGTGGGAAGGAGTATGCACAGATCTCTTTTCCATTTCAGATTATGTTTGCAAATCAGAGTTTGACAGCAGAAAGAAGCATTTAGATAATGCTCCTACTTCATCAGATGATGAGATACAAGGAGTCTCTCCTCTTCCTTCTTGCAGGTTCTACACTCTAGCGCATGATCATGGAGTTCATGATTTCTTCAACAAGTCTTCCATACAGAAGAAGTTCATTCAACTCATTCAAGTGAAGATAAGGATATGTTGAAGACATATTATTTCAAAATTTTTGTTCCTTGTCCTTTCATGAGGGAGGATTTTCCCCATGTGGTTTTTCCTCTTTCCTCACTTTTCTGGACATAATGATTGTTAAAGGGTGACCATAGTCTTGTTTTTAGGCCCTATATGCATCTATATTTTTTTGTCATACCATCATAAATATATTAAACCCACTCATAACTTAGGATAAAATAATTAATCATTATTTGATTAATTATTCACCCACTAGCTTAATTAGTTGGCATCCACTTGCACCTTAAAGTCAATACATGCCATCGATATCCTAGGAATGATTTATTTCTAATTATGGTTGATTTGACCACCTTTTGACCATCCAGAATTAGTATATAACACTTTACAATAGATTCTACTTTATTCTGCTTTTTCTGCTTTTCTATGGATAAGGTAAAGCTAATAAAACTAGGAAACTGGGTGCTTTTGTTTCCAACCCATCCTTCACTACTTTTCCTCCATTTTCTAGGATTAGCATGTTTTTTCTATCTCCTTGACAACTCATTCATGATTTTGCCGATTTGTGAAGTCCTTGATAGATTTGGGAAGTGCTTTAGCCACCTATGGGGGTTTGCTATATTTTGGTAAGTCAGCCTTTTTGAGCTTTATGAGTTGTCTCCATACAATTTGATTTTCCTATGAGGGATGTACTATTTATGTACACTATTATTCATCATTATTCAATGGAACGATACACCAATATTCATCTCTTCATTCATGTGATTCAGTCTCTTTTCTTCTCTCTATTTTTCCTGTGTATGCTTGTGAGAATTCTTAGTAGCAAGATCTATTTCCTGTGCTTCTTCTTAGCATCATTGCTCATAGCATTGATCTATTATTTCTACACTTGCAATAGACATATAAATTCTGAAACATAAACCAAGATTGTAACAAATTGAAAAAAAATGATGAACAAAACCATAACTATTCTAATAGAAATAAGAATTGTAGCAAAACATTCTATTATGTGGAGGAAATTTTAGATTCATAACTTAGAGTACTATTAGAATAGAAAAGATGAAGGCTTCCTAGAGGAAGAGAAGAGAAGAGAAAGTCCGTGTTCACAATTAAGGTAGAGGGGTCCATCAGAAGGGGGATTTACAAACTTTGCATGTAGCATCGATAAAAACCCAAAATGACCTTGGAGTGCTCCATGGCTACATAGACCAACCTTATTCTTGTAATAAGATAAGAAAAACAAAAAAAAAGGGTTAAAACTTGAAAATATATAGATATATATATTCTTACTCATATAAATATATAAGTGAATCATTTTTTTCTTGTAAGAATTAAAACTTTCATATATATATATATATATATATATATATTTTTCCTTATATAAATATATAAATGAATAATTTTTTCTTCTTCTTTTCCTTAAAAAGGATAACATAACAAATAAGTATTATATATATATAAAATTTATATACAAACAAAAATTCGATTTTTCCCCTGGTCCTTAAGTCACATCTATGGACAAGTCCACCAAACTATACTCTATACCAATCCAACCATGGAATCCTTGCCACGAGTCAAGAGCAAGCACAGTTCATTGGAGAGTTGCATGTACAAATCCACCAAGGATCTATACTATCGAGCCAAAGTTCCAAAGACTGCCAAATATATGGGTTAAGTCACCTCATCAAACAATGTGACACATGATGTTGCAGGTATAGCCATGCACCACTCATAAAAAAAATGATTGGAATTTAACCCAACTTTTATATCTTTTATTGCATCAAGAAGCCAGGTGCTCTTTAATTGTATCGAGAGAAGCGAGGTGCTTTCAGCTCAGTATGGGGAGATCGTGTCATGTTAATCACATTATGCTAGCCGACATACAAAACATTATGTTAACTGACATAAATAAATAAATAAGTATATTGTGAATTACCCTTATGAAAATGCTAAACTCTTTTTTAAAAGATATTCAACCCTCTTCGAAGGTTCTAGCCTTTTTATTTTATTTCATGTTTAATTACTTATAATTTTTTTTTAAAATAATTTAAATTAACTAACTTTATTTATAATTCACCATAATAATAATAAAACATTTAAAAATAAATAAATTTAGATACATTTTGGTGTGGCTTTAGAGTAGAATTTTGATATATTTGATTATGACTTGTTGATTAGAATAAATGAGTGTCATCCAAATAACATTGATGAGATCAATGTGTGTTTAACCTAACACGACACAAACAAAGTCTGCTAAAACAAAAAGAATATAGAGAAAAACATGTCGCTTAATTGATCAAATAATAAAAACCCAATAATAAAACTAAATGAAAAGTAATTAAAAGATCCACGTTGAACCCGGATTTACCAAACGCTAAAGGGATCAAAATGTTTGAGGTGTAATTTTTTATGAACATTTAAAATTTTAGGATAAAAATAACTTACACCTAAATAAATTGGATCCCTGTCGGTACTTTCTAGCTGACATAAATAAAAAATATTAAAAACTGAAAATTATAAAATTACATATTGACTTAAATAAAAACTAAAAACTAAATTAGCATAAATCCATTTTAAACCCAGATCTATCAAGTACTGAGAAGGATCCAAATTACACCTCAAGAAATTGGGTCCCTCTCAATATTTGATAAATCTAGGTTTAAAATGGATTTATGCTATTTTTTTTTGAAACCACACTTTACTAAATTAAAGTATCCTAGTATAAAGCCCTATGTCAAGGGAGGCTGAGCTATCTTTAATAGGAAGCCTATAAAAAAAAATAAAGAGACTAAACACACCTAAAAAAGAACTATTACCACCCAAAAAAAAATTAATGAGGAACTGAGAGAAAACCTCAGTAGAGCTACACAGTGACAGATGCTGCGAAGTTGAGCTGCCGAGTTTCATGGTGGGGAGAGCCAAGCCTAAATTACAGAGCTCTGTGGGAGAAAAAGAAAAAAACGAGCAAGCAAAATGGACGAGGGAAGGGTTTACCCACTGTCTTATCGTTCTTCTACTCCTACGTGCTGTGGTGAGGGCACATGGCCTTCATATCGGCCTAGCCCTCATACAAGCCCACCCGACCTTCCCTTTCAAAAACATTTTCCAACATTATTCCGGTATGAAACACAACTTAAAGAAATTATATATATATATATGAATTTTAAGGTGGTTTTAAAATAGATTTTATATTGCATATGTTTTAAATTTGTAATGGAATTTAAAGTTTTAATTATATTAAAAAAAGTGCATATATATATTCTTTCTAATTTAGCAAAAGAAAATGATTTTTAGTTATGAAGGTGTTTGATTAAATTGATTATGTTAGTATTGATAAAATTGATTGACTAGGCCTTAATGCTTTTAGGGATAATACTCATGATGATGACATCCACATAAGGATGGAGTAGTGCCACTGTACCCTTAACCTTTTAGGCATTTGCCTCGGTATTAATAATGCCTATTATAGACAAATGTAAGAAAGACACTTTCACTCTCACACACATGTATGGGTATATGTTTTAGTTGTAACCTTGATAAGACATCAAACATATATTAATGACAATTTATGCCATGATATAAGATCAATTATGGTAAGGCATGAGGAAGTCAAGGATGAGATCGAGTGATGCCTTGTGTGAGCAGAATGCACCAGTATAATCGCCACATACAATACTCATTATGTGTTCTCTTGAGGTGATAAATGAGAAACTTAGGGGAATTCGAGGGCAAGCATTAGATTAGAAGTAGAAGCAGAGCCCCTACCATTAGGGGATGGAAATTTTGAAGTACCAATGAACATGTGGCATGGACCCCCTCCTTAAGACATCAGGAGGGAGATTCGAAAAAACAAGCTTCCAAATTTTTTTCGGGCCATATAAGAGTACGAGCAAAGGTATGGTTGGAGGGAATGGCAATGTGCTTAGCGTTGCAAGAGTACACGTCACCTTCAAATCTAAAATAGGAATATTTCAGCTTAAATAAAGTGCCTTGAATTAGTGGAGAAACCAAGAGAATACGTTGCACATTACCCTAGGAACTGTCTCATGGGAATTGTTTGTTGATAGGTTTAGACGGAAGTACTTTCCTGCATTCTACTAGCCTAGAGAAAGAAGGAGAACTGCATGCCTTAGTACAACGGAATCGCTTAGTGGAAGAATATGAGACAAGATTCATGGAACTGGTAAAATACATGTCTCCTACCTAGACAATAATCAACGCTCCTAAGATCAAGGATCAAGTACGGATGTGGAAACCGACTTTAGTTGCTAAGGCATTCATATATGCTCATTATACTAAAGATATGCTAGGTGTGAAACCCTTGAGACCATACGATACTCAACAATCATGGTTTGCAAGGAAGGCCCCTCGAAACTACCCTAGGGGAGGATATGCTAGGACACTTTCATATGGAAACATGTCTACACCTAGAGTTGTGGATGCGGGTATATATGTGATCTAGTACAATATCCTAATATACAACCGCGACTCACCAAAGTCAAGGGAATTATAAAGGATCAATTGGTAGAGGAAGGGGCTCCATGGGAAGAAACCTATCTCAAAGGTCTCAACAATTCAGCTCACATCCTCTGTCTCATGTTGCTTGTTGAGGTTGTGGGGGTACACACTATCAATGTGAATGTCCTGGGTTATGATCCAATACCATGCATAGAGAGGGAAATGCCCTGATGGGGAGTGGAGGTAGCAAACGCTAAATATATGCTATGGTGAATAACCATCAAGTTGAACATCAATCCACTATGGTGGAGTCATCAATCAAATCAATCAAGTTAAACTCAAAGTATTATTTGATCTCAGTGCTACATATAGTTTTATTTCTCCTTATGCATTAGATAAATGTGGGGTGTCAACCTGCGAGCATGAATATTTTAACTAACTTGAAATGGCTTTAGGGGTAAAACAAGCAATAGGACCTAGTGTTGATGAATGTTTAGTATACTTTGGGGTGTGTATCACAAATTTCAAAGTGTACGTCACTGTGACGTCACTTCCCTTGGTACTTATGATCTCATCATAGGTATGGATTTGCTTGAGTATCATCAAGCCTTCGTAGACTATAATGGGAAGAGATTCATTTGTTTAGATGACTAAGAAAATAACATTCATATTCAAGGTATCAAAAGAAAGGTATCCTTATGTTTCATCTCAACGATGAATGTAAAACAATGTACAAGGAAGGGATGTCAGTTGTGCATAGTTTAGGCAATAAGCAATGGAAAGGGACCCTCCTTAGATCATTTCCCAATATTATCTAAATTTAGAGATGTATTTCCCAAAGAGTTTCCTAGGTTACCTCTGGAGAAAGACATTTATTTCATTACTGTGATAAAACCTAGTTTGGAGCGAACCTCCAAGAATCCTTATAGGATGATGGACCCTGAGATTTGTGAGTTGTAGATGCAACTGAAGGAACTATTAGATCTAGGATTCATCATACCCAGTATTTCATTGTGGGGTGCACGTATAATTTTTGTAAAGAAGAAGGGTGGTTCCTTGTGTCTTTGCATAGATTGGAGAGATTTGAACAGAGCCACAATGAAGAATAGGTATGTTATACCTCAAATTGATGACCTCTTTGATTATTGAAAGGGGCGATGGGATTTTCGGACTCAGTGTGGGCACTATGAGTTCGTAGTGGCATCCTTTGGTTTGACCAATGTTTTAGTCGTATTCATGCGCCTCACGAAAGGAGTATTCTGTGAGTACTTAGACCATTTTGTGAAGGTATTATTAGCTAATATTATCATCTATTCCAGAAATGAGAAGGAGCATGAGGAGCATTTTCAATTGGTGTTGTCATGATTAAGAGAACACAAGTTGTACATTAAGTTTTCTAAATGTTCCTTCTATTAGAAGGAGATTCATTACCTAGGGCAAATAATTTTAGGAGAGGAAATTTTAGAAGACCTAGAAAAGGTGAAGGCCATAATGGGTTGGCTCCTACCAGGGAATGGTCATTAGGTGAGGATATTCATGGTTTTATTAGGGTACGATCAAAGGTTTGTAAAAAATTATGAAACCCATAACTACCTTACAACATAAGTGAATCATATATGAATGTAATGAGGATTGTGATGTTGCATTCACTGATCTTAAAAGATTACTAACCAGTGCATCGATCCTACGAGTGCATGATATGGGTAAGGAATTTACTGTTTGCAAATATGCCTTAAGGTAGGGATTGGGTGCTATGTTAATGCAAGAATGTGGAGTGATAACTTACACCTCAAGAAAATTAAAAATTCATGAAGATAATTACCCCACCCATGATTTAGAATTGGCAGTGATAATGCTAGCTTTAAATATTTGGAGACATTACCTCATTGGGCTAAGATTTGAGATGAAATCTGATCTCCAAATCCTAAAGTATATTTTCAATCAAAGAGATCTAAACACCGGGCATATGCAATGCAATGAATTTATGAGTGAATATGAATTTGGAATTTTGTATATCAAAGGGAAGGAGAATGTAGTGGTTGTTGATTTAAGCAAAAAACCAATGACTTTCTCCCTAATACCTTTAAAGGCCGATTTGAGGGAGAGATTATTGGGACAACTACTCAGAGATAGTTGGTACCTAAAGTTCACATCGACACTTCAAAATGGGAGGTATGTGAGACCTAGGTTAGAAGGGTATGAATTGGAGGAAGATGGATTATTGTGATATCAAGGGAGGATGTATATTCCCATGGAAGGGGATGTCACATCCCCTCCCGTCCGAGAGGACGCGACTAAGTGTTGATGCTATCAAACGGGAAATATATCCCCATGAACATAATAAATATAAATTCATTGAATATAAAAACATATGGAGATGCATTATACATGAGATAAACATCGGAATAAAAACACATTCGTTCAAGCATTCAACATGTTCATTGTAATTCATAAAACAAATACAATTGGAGAGGTAAATACACAAGAATACTCATCTTGAAGAGAAGCTGGCCTGCAATTAGCTATGTCGCTGCAATGTTCCACCAACCCATATGCCAGTGTGCTCATCAATATCTCAAGATCACTGCCACCCCCGAGCTGGGCATGATTTCCATAAGAAACTAGGGAACAACATGCTTACACACAACAATACCATACACCCACAGTCAAGCCAACACACAATTGGGTTTCACAGACTGTCTATCCAAGCCAATAAACAACTAGGTTTCATAGGCTATTAGGGAAAAAAACCAATATCATAGGTGTTCCTTGGACTTACTCAGCCAATCCAAACTTCACATCAAACACACAGTAAACCAATTAACAGATGGGTTCCTTGGACTTACCCAACCAAGCCAACCTTCTAATCAAAACACAACCAACCATATAACATATGGGTTTTCTCGGACTGCTAAGCAAACAATCCAACACAAGGCAATCATATCCAAACAGAGTCAAACCATCCAATAGAGGGATTTCTTGGACTTACTCATCCAAGCCAACATAAGGGTGCACTTCACATCCAAATACAAGTTCTTGGATTGAGGAGAAACGTCATGGTAGCCAAAACAAAAATGGAAATTGGGGGAAAACACTCCGAGTGAGCAATACAATTCTAGGGAATGTTCAATGGATTTACTAAGGAAAACATGACCTCTACAAACCCTCAAATCGCATATATATTCTACCATCCATTAGGCATTGCCAAAAATGAATTTGCAACAAAAAATGACCTGATAAAATGGGGAAAAGCAACCTATGAGAGAAATACGTTTTCACAAAACGTTTCTTGGCATTGTAGGAGCTGAAACAACCTCCATACACACCCAAATCGTGGGTATCCTT
The DNA here is from genome assembly GCA_001517045.1 of Pseudotsuga menziesii. Taxonomy (NCBI): domain Eukaryota; kingdom Viridiplantae; phylum Streptophyta; class Pinopsida; order Pinales; family Pinaceae; genus Pseudotsuga; species Pseudotsuga menziesii. The sequence goes on along the minus strand of LPNX010463833.1, from coordinate 1,132,803 downwards.
TTTCGACTCACTGAACAATACAAAAAGCAGTTTCCTAGCTTGAAGAATCTAGGAAAAATGCAGAAAAATGTGAGGGAAGCTCCCAACTTGCTCATAGGAAAAAAAACGGCCTCCTCAAACCCCAAAATCGTGGCCCCTTTCTTCCCATTCACCTAGCAACACAGAAAATGAATTCTGGGCATGGAGAAATGAAGAAACAACAACAAATCGTGAGGGAGAGAGAGATTAGCAAGCTTCAACTGCGTGAGAGATCCCAATGTGAATGAGAATGGGTGAGGAATGAAAGATGTGTGTGAATAATGGGATGGGAATGCATTCCCAAGCATTTTCTTGCCCCACAAGTCAAAAACAAGTTTTCCAAAAATGGGTGGTCTCCCCAATTCGAATTTGACCTCCATACCTTTCCCATCCCCTTGCATTAAATTCCCCAACCAATTTCTAAATGAATGGGCACAAAAGACAAAATGGGCAGTTGACAGCTTTATGGGTTTTCCCTATTGGCTCAAGGATTTGAATGTTCCCCCCCTCCCTATTCCTTGTGAAATCATGACCCCATATCTTTAACGTTGCGACGCATAGCTAGTTGTGGTATTTTTATTAATTTTAATTTTTACATGATGTCTCAAAATATACTGCACCTGGTTAGTACATAAACCATCGAAATTGATTTTAATCGCCAATACATAAAACACTAAATCCATGATGGGGCCTTTGCCTTGAGCTCCACACCACGATTTATTAATGCTATTTACATCATGTATAATTCAATACCACGAGGTCAAAACCAGGGCACAAATTCCCCTCCCCCTTGGGGTCAAAACCGGGGTGTTACATTCCCCTACCCCTTCAACAACACTGTCCTCAGTGCTCTACAAAAATTTAACAAAATGCTACACTGGCACCACCCTCAGTGATGTACAAAATTGAACAAAAATGGATGTTCCAATCACATGGAATGCTCCAGCTCCCATGTAGTCATATCAGGACCGTGATGCTTCCTCTACACCTTTACCTGTCCAATTGCACGATCTAGAACTCCTCCTTGGTTCCACTTCATGGTTGTCTTGCATACGGAATTCTCCAAGTCCTTGATTGCATCCTTTAGTACATGCCACAAAATCTTTTTCTGGGTCTTGGAGAATCCTTCTCCTCATCTTGGAACATTTTCAATGTATTTGGGAACCAACAATTCCTATGCTCAAGCCCCAAGCAATGAGTCAATTCCCATGTAATTAGTATCCACGAGATTTTTCCAAAATCATAGATGAATCACATGCACATGTATATTGACATAAAATCAACAAGAAGTTTCCAAGTGAACCAAATACTTATGTGTATAAGTATCTTCTTTTGGTTCCACAGGTATTCGACTTGGATTTATACAACCATGGTACTCACAACCCTGCCCCACCCCACACCTAGGTGTGCATTAAAGGGTAGCCAAATTTATGCAAGCCTTGGATCACCTGAAAATACCTCTCAACCGAGGTCTGTCTACTCCGTTCTTGATCCCAACACCTCTTCGGGTGCTTTAATGGAAGCTCTGCTCAAGAGCTCGCACCTCCTCTAGGTGCTTACCAATACTAGGTGCTTCCTTTCCGAACACTACAATAAATTTAATTCACATGTCAGATTCATTCTTATAGGATGCAATCTATAACAATATTTTCAAAACTATGGATGCATCATATGCTCATGTATATTTACAGAAAATCAACAACAACAAAAGCTTGATAAGTAAATAAAATACTTATCTGTATAGCATCTCTCAACTGAGAGTTGCTCATCCCACTTCAGATCCTAACACTTCCTTGGGTGCTCAATGGAAGCTCTAGCTTAAGGGCCTAGCACCTCTTCTAGTGCTCACTGACGCGCTTCCTTTACAGACATCATAATACCTAGGGGTTATTATCTTCATGGAGCCCCCACTCTCGTGACAGTCCCCTTACAATGTTAATGTGTGTGGAAAGAAGTCTAACCAGATGTCTTACACCTTGGGCATCCCCAGTGATGCATACTATTTCCTAGTTGGCAGGGTGGAGAAGCTATGTACCCAAGTACATCCTTCCAGAGGATCCTGTTGATGAAATTGTCATTGATGCCAACATGGTCATGATGTCATTGATGCCACCACCCAGCTAATGATGCTGAAGACCCTAGAGATGGTCTTGAAGTTCTGGTAGACGTTGAGGAAGCTTTTGGAACCTTGAAGAAATTGTGAAGGCAAGGTATGGTCTCCCTTGTGGCGTGATGAAACACACCCTTGCATGTGGTGGCTTGGGTTTTGGACCCACACATATGAAGGAGCCTAATTCCCAACAGCCCCAATAGCATCCCCATTATTAGTTATCAGTATACTCTGCTGCCCCATATGAGGTAAGTTGATATCATAGGCACTCAAAGTTGAAATCTGAGCAAACCTCAGCTAATATGAAAAAGTAAAGTTCTACTATAAAGTTTGAAGGAGATGCCACCAAGATGAACTGTTGGAATGTTTCTAAAACTCTTAAAGATCTTGTTGAAACCAGTGAAATCTCAAGTTAAATGCACCCTCTCTCCTGGAACCACCAACTGAGAATGATGTGCCCTATTTATACTGTAGGATCCTTTTATGTTGGCCCAGAAATGCATATGTCGGCCCAAAAAAAAAAATTAGAAGTTGTCTCATTAAAAAATTAGAAGTCGGCCCAATAAAAAAATTAGAAGTCGGCTCGTTAAAATATTTTTTTTAGGACAGGTCGGCTCCAATATGAGGTAAAAATTAGTATATATATACCCCTATCAACGACCTCATTTACATACAAAATTTCGGTGTGAGATCTGAATTTTTGGCTGTCTACTGAGGCTGCCTCAGGACCGAAGGCTACAGCAGTGGAGTTCGTGGGAAATTTTTGCTCTGAGATATTTTTTTCTTTACTTGTTGGCTGCTATATTTTGAAGATCTGCTCCAAATCGTGACCCTTGATGTGGCTGTTTTTCTCTCTAAGAAATTGCTAGCTACAGGACATATTTCATGGAGTATCAGTCAATTCTTTGTGTGACATTGAGACTGCTATTTATGAGTTATTGAGACTCCACAAGCAAGCTGATCGTAGACCCTTTATTGACTGTGCATTTTTGTGAAGGGGAATTGTTTATTATTTAAAAATCAGAGATTGCAGTAACTAAAGTTCTTGCAGCAGCTCAGCAAAGAAGTAGCAGCCTTTAGGGCCTCTCCCAGGCTGGCCGCAACCCTGCTGAGGGCTTGTACAAGGGACCCAAACCTCCAGGAAGTCACCTACAGCTCTCTTCTCAGCCACATAGAGTATTTGAAGACAGTCCTAGTTGAATGCATTTGTAAGTAGCCCATATTAAGTGAAGAACAAGCACGGTAAGTTCAGATGCAAGACAAGTCTCTGATTCTCAGTCTGAAGCTTGAAGGTCCAACAGTTTATTGCTGCCCTTATTCATTTGCTTGTGACAGACCCTAGGTTTTATGTTAAGCCATTGTAGATATAGCCCGAGTTCTGTTTGCAGCAGCTGGTGTCTTGGGGTGCTTGATCAGAGATTGACTTGGGTGTTCATGTTTCTTTTTATTAATATGGAATTGATATGTGACTGAGTACAATGTATGAAAAGACGGAACAGATCTATTGCTTAGACACATAGATCTGCAAGAAGAGAGTGTAGATCTGATATATGGAATGAAGATCGGACTGTGTATTGCTGCCTATGCATAAATTTGTGGAGGACGTGTGAGTACACATCATAGGAAGGTTTGGAAGTCCACAGATCCAAGGTTGAAAGGTGCAGATGCTGTTCTTCTGATTGCTTCTGTCTTGCCAGGTAAAGATATAAAGTGTATGAATTTGATCTGTAAAGCTCTGATACTACAGCTTATTAAGCTTCATGATGAGGAAATTCAGTTGTGTGCAATCCTATGAATGAGGATCGCACTAGGGTAATAACGTGTAACAGTAGAGCCCTATTGTAGCCTTACCTTACAGCATGCATAAGGAATGTGTTGCAGTATAGCTTCTACATAAACACAATACCCTCAAGTTGCCCCATTTTTTCCCTATTGTGTGAAGCATTCCACTTCATGGAGGATATCTTGTTGAAGGCTGAATGAAATTTGCTGGTCTATGCTCAGGCAGTGATGCTAACAATGAGTAAACTACAGGAGGTGTTCAACTTTGAGATCACAGGAAGAAATGGCTGTGATAGAGTTGACAAATTGACAAAGATAGTAGATTGGTGATCTAGAACAATTTTAGAGTTATAAGGAAATGACAAGTTAAAGAGGTGTTGATAACTTGGTTGTGACAGAGATGAGCAGTTTGACAAGGACAAGATTGAAGACATGTTTATAGACAGAAGGATAAGGTTGACTTGACAGTCTTTAGTCCAATTGAAGCAGTGCAAAGACAAAGAAGAAAACCTTTTTAAGCTTCAATACAAACAGAAAGCCCAAGCTCTTGAAGTGATGAACAATTCCGAAGTATTTGAAGACTATACCCAGTCTGATCTTTAGAAGCACATACTCAGTCTTTATACACAGTTCCAGTTTGACATATGTTTTGATGTTTGGATGCAAGGAAAGAGGTGTAGTGAGCAGAGTTTGTCTGCTTAGATGGAGATCAAGTCTGGGAGAATACACTGTCCAAGTTTAGACTTATGATTGATTTCTTTCGAAGCATACACACAGTCAAAGCTGCTAATGAAGGATGAACAGGTCAGATGCTTTGATGTTTGACAGTGTTTTGACGGTGCCTTGAAGAAGTATGACACACAGTCTTGAATGTTGATGAATGAAAACCTTTATAAAGGGTTGCAGACACCATGGAGTAGGGTTCCTCCAAGCTCCTGAGACCAAGTACACAACCTGCTAGTAAATCACAGTCTAAATTGATGTGATCTCTGAGATAATAACCAGTCAAGGTCAAGGTTGAATTTGACTATGAGCAGCAGTAAAGAAAGATAAAGCACAAGAGCAGATTGATATGATGATTGTTGGATGATGCTAACAGCAGCATGATGTATGCATGGTTATGATCAGAATGATGTGCCTGACAGAATGATGATGTGAGCAGTAGGGATGATGAGCCAAGATGATGAGCAGAGATAAATGGAGCAGTAGTGAGCAGTGGTACAACAGAGTTAAGAGTGATGAGCAGAACAGATTGAAGGAACATATTGAGCTTTAATTGTAAAAGCAAGCTTGTCTTGCTTTTGAGGTTAGGATACCTCAAACCCTTCTTAGCAGGGTCTAAGAAAACCAGGCAGGGTCCTGGATGCAGAGTAGGTGCTCTTCATATCAGTAGGTGCTGATTTTGCCTAACAGTTGTAGCCGGACCAAAATAATACAAAAAAATTACAAAATTATATTGTGTTGTGTTCTTTTGTGTTATTGTTCTTGATGATCTAAATGCTTATGCTTTGTGAATGATTAAGTGAAAGATGCTTATGGAATGATCAAGAAATTAGCAGAATAATTGTATGATGAATTGGTAGTTAAGTGTGACAGGTCAAGAAAAGTTGTAAAATTGCTTTACACTGATTCACCCCCCCCCTCTCAGTGTCAACAATTGGTATCAGAGCAGGCCTTCGTCATGAGCCTAGCAAGCTTGAAGGAGATCCTTAGACACAATGGAGGAAAAGAAAGAGTCATCAAGCAATGACGTGCCTGTACTTGATATTACAAATTATTTCAGTTGGAGGAGCAAAATGAAGGCTTATCTGAAGAAGTTTGGTGTTTGGGAAATTGTCATCAATCCACCCACTCCATCAAACAAGAAAGGAAAATCAGCTGCACAGAAGGAAGCAAAGAAGGACAACACTACAGCCTTGAATTTCCTCATGGATGGACTTCCCAACTCAGTGAAGGAAAGTGTAGGAGAGTTCACTTTAGCAAAAGACCTATGGTTCAAGCTGGAGAGTGAGTATCATAAGGCAAGACCAGAACCCGAAAAGTCAAATCAGGAATCAGAAGACAAGCCCCCAGAAGAGCTCAAACAAGAAGAGGATTCCAGTAAAGGTATGAACTCTTGTGATTATGATAGCTTGTGTGATGAAATTGAGAAGGTTCTTGCAGATGATGATGAAGCAATGTTGAAAGCTAAACAGAGAATTATAAATTATGTATGCAACATAGATCTCAGAGCTGATTGGTTCTTGAACAAAGTTGATCTTAATCAATCTGATTACAAGGTGTTTAGGACGACAACCTTTGATTATATGGATAATCTCCAAAAGCAGAATGTTGAACTAAAGGAGTTGCTTAAGAAACTTAAGCATGAAGGAGTAGGTTGGCTGCAACTGTTGAAGGAAAAGGAAATAGAAAAAGAAAAGCTAAATATTGATTTGATCGATCTAACCCTAGAACAAAAGAACCATGATAAAGATTCAAAAATATTTGAAGAAGCAAGAGAGGTAAATCATGACTTGAAGACTTAGCTAGAGGAAGCCAAGAGGACAGAAGAAATCTTGAAGAGACAGCTAGAAGAAAAGGATGAAACAGTCCAGAAGCTGGAAATGGAGGTAGTTGGTCTTAGGAAGAAAAGTAAGAAAAATGAAGCTTTGGTCAAGCTCCAAGATAGTTCAATTGTCGTAGATAAGATCTTAGATTGCCAAAGATCTCCCCTCGACAAAACTGGTCTTGGTTACAAGAAGAACAAAGAAAAACTTGAAGATGACACTTGGTCTCTGAAGACTCCAGTAGCAGGTCCATCAACGTCCAAAGCTGCTCCCCAGGCACCTGCGCATGACAACAAGGAGTTTGGAAGTTCAAAGATGAAACAAGGAGTTAGGTCTGTTCATCAAAGCAACTTCATAAAGGAAACAGCTCCAAGACCCAGGTATGAAAGTGGTTTCAATGGTTATTGTTATTCTTGTTCTATCTTTGGTCATAAGGCTATGGATTGTAGATTCCATGGAAGAAGAAGGGCTAGAAGCCCCAATATAACAGTTAGATGTTGGACATGCAATCAAGTCGGACATGTTGCTGCCACATGTCGCACAGTGAGATGCTACTCCTGCAGTGGGTTTGGACACAAAGCCCATGAATGTGTCAGTCAAAGAAGTCAACCAAGAAGGAGTACTTCATACATATCAGCAAGAAGATTTCAAGATCAGAAGACAAATTCCTACAGTCAGGGATATGCTCAGGCATGGAGAAATGAAGTGGATCAAAGAAGTATTGGAAGTTCAAACAGCTCAGTTAGGTGCTGGTCATGCAACAAATTTGGGCACAAAGCACAAAACTGTTGAAATGATATGAGAAGACTAACATATAGCTCAGCTAAGAAAACCAACAAGGACAATGAAGGAATAGATGCTCAAAGGATAGATGCCAAGAAGCGGGTATGGATGAGGAAGACATAGCAGTTGCAGATAGGAGAAGCTGATCAGAGCAAGGAGGATGGTTGCCATATGGCAAGCCAAGTGTAAGGTCTCTCAAAGACCTTAGCACACCTTGAGTTCATGAGGTTGGAGAATGAACTCAAAGGAGAAAGGATGGTTACTCCAGTCATACAGACAGGTCCTAGGATCGTGCATATTGACAGGGGGAGCAAATACCAGTGAGCAGTGTTCAGAGATTCCAGGCACAGATATGTGGACACCCTTTTCCATTGATGCCAAAGGGGGAGAGATGAAGACAAAGAGAGAGATGCAGACAAAAGGGGAGCATGCTCATAGGGGGAGCATGAGTTGTTGTCATCAATGACAAAGAGGGAGATTGTTGATGAAATTTTCATTGATGCCAACATGGTCATGATGTCATTGATGCCACCACCCAGCTAATGATGCTGAAGACCCTAGAGATGGTCTTGAAGTTTTGGTAGACGTTGAGGAAGCTTTTGGAACCTTGAAGAAATTGTGAAGGCAAGGTATGGTCTCCCTTGTGGCGTGATGAAACACACCCTTGCATGTGGTGGCTTGGGTTTTGGACCCACACATATGAAGGATCCTAATTCCCAACAGCCCCAATATCATCCCCATTATCAGTTATCAGTATACTCTGCTGCCCCATATGAGGTAAGTTGATATCATAGGCACTCAAAGTTGAAATCTGAGCAAACCTCAGCTAATATGAAAAAGTAAAGTTCTACTATAAAGTTTGAAGGAGATGCCACCAAGATGAACTGTTGGAATGTTTCTAAAACTCTTAAAGATCTTGTTGAAACCAGTGAAATCTCAAGTTAAATGCACCCTCTCTCCTGGAACCACCAACTGAGAATGATGTGCCCTATTTATACTGTAGGATCCTTTTATGTTGGCCCAGAAATGCATATGTCGGCCCAAACAAAAAAAATTAGAAGTCAGCTCATTAAAAAATTAGAAGTCTGCCCAATAAAAAAATTAGAAGTCGGCTCATTAAAATATTTTTTTTAGGACAGGTTGGCTCCAATATGAGGTAAAAATTAGTATATATATACCCCTATCAACGACCTCATTTACATACAAAATTTCGGTGTGAGATCTGAATTTTTGGCTGTCTACTGAGGCTGCCTCAGGACCATGAAGCCATCCTAATATTGTTTGGATTTTGCAAGTGGGAGCACTTATCCCCTACTTACACATGTTGTCCCAAAACCTGGACATCCACATACACCATGTCACGTTGACACCATTTTAAATCAGCCACATAGTCATAGTTAGCAACAAGAAAATTCAGACATCAAGCAATGTAAGACAAGCATATCCATTGTTAGCATGATTCAAAACCATCACAGGAGATCACAGTCTCCCATAATCAATAGAAAAAATTGCAATATGAAGTTTAAATTTTTTTTCTCAGTCATGAGATCCTTCTGATTGTACATGGAAGCTTCCTTCCCTGGGTTCATTGGGCACAACCATACTGCTCTACTCAGGTCATTCTACCTGAGTCTTCAGGAAGTCCTCATATGTATGCCCATACACACAAGGTCCATTTCCTCATGGAACTACAAGTTCACATGTAGGATTCCTCAGCCTATACATAGACTCAACTGTACCTACATAATACCCTTCAGTGAACCTCTTGCAATATCCTGCAAGTCCCACAAAAGATATTACATCTATTAACTTTCTTGGAGCAGGCCAACTCATCATAGCATCAATATTTTCAGGTTCTATAGATATTCCTTTATCCGAGATAATGTGACCCAAGTAATGATTTCTATCTTTACAGAAGTCACAATTTCTCGACCCTGCATACAACTTATGCCTCTTGAGCAATTTCAAAATCAGCCTCAATTGTTCCACATGTTCTTCCTCATTCTTAGAATAAATAAGAATGCAATCTAGGAGAACAAAAAAAAAATTGTCTAAGTACCTACTGAAAACATTATTCCTGAGGCACATAGATGTAGCTGGTGCATTTGTGAAACCAATTGGTACCACTACAAACTCATAGGATCCATACCTTGCTTTGAAGGTTGTCTTATGAACATATTTATCCTTGATCCTTACCTGTTGGTAACCTGACCTTAAGTCAATCTTGGAAAACACCTTTGCTCCTCTCATTTAATCAAAGAGGTCATTAATTCTAGGAAAAGCACATTTGTTCTTCTCAGAGCCTTTGTTCAACTGTCTGTAATCAATGCATAACTTGCGTGTACCATCTTTGTCTTTCTCAAACAGAACTGGTGCTCCCCATGGGAACACACTTGGCCTGACATGCTTCTTTTCCCACAACTCTTGCAGCTGATTCATCAGTTCTAGCAAGTTTGGCGTACTCACCCTACCAGGTGTCTGGGACACTAGTGCTTCTCCAGGAACAAGCTCAAAGGTAAAATTAATGTCCCTCTTTGGAGGAAGCCCTGGAATTTTATTCGAAAAAACATTTCTGAATTCCTGTAACATGTGAAAGCCCTCCATCCTAGGAGTACCATTCTCTGCTTCCTCCAAATCATGAGCTGCATAGACTCTGGAACCTTTCTCATAGAACTTCTTTAGCTACATTGCTGAAGAGTTTCTTCCAGAGATCACTTTTGGAATTCCTTTCACCACCTTTAGTTTCCCTTCTTCATCCAAGCACTCAAAAGTATTGTTGTAACAATCAATCTTTTCTCTATGTGCTTCCATCCAATCCATTCCAATGAGGAAATCATAGGATCCAAGTGGAATAACATTCATATATGCATAGGTGACTAACCCATCCATGACCAATGGAAATTTTCTTACCACCTCACTGATCTTCTTCTTGGTTCCAGTGGCTAGTTGGACTAACCATGGTATTCTATGCTTTCATTTCTTCAAAGTGCCCATCTCAACAATTATAGGGGTGTTATAGCTATGAGTTGATCTAGGGTCAATCAAAACAGAAACAGTCTGTTTAGAAATCTCACCCTCAACTTCCACCACACTTGAGTTTTGAATTGCCTAGTGGTATTCTAACACTGCAAAATTTTTAGGAATGGTCCCTGCTTCTTGACCCACAGTTTCAACTTCTTGGGTGTTGTGGACTTGACCTTCATTCCCACTCCGATGTGGACAATACTTAATTAGATGGTCTCCTCTACATCCCCAACACTAGAGTGACTTTCTGTTCTCTTGTGGATCTCTTGGCTTTCTTGGTTGGACCAAGACCAACTTTCCAACCTTTACTATGACTCTGCAAAATATGTTTAGGAACACCATTGTTAGCTGCATAACATTCTCAGGAACTTATAAATTACTTACTTGCATTTGGAAAAATCATATCCTCTTCTTTCACAACAATGACTGTCTCAAGGGGACAACAGGGGTCAAGGGGGTTTTCCCCCTTGTGGTTTCCTGCGCCACTGTAGGGCGGGTCGAGGACAATGTCCTTGTTTTTTTTGAAATCCATCCTTTTCGCACAATCTGGCGCATAGTCTCACTGCCATTTTTCAACTTTCTGGCCCCTGTAAATCCAACTGAAAACCTGCTTAATTCTCTGTTTCGGCAAACTCATCATTTCCACCCGATCAGAGAAACTCAGGTTTCCATTTCGACGTGTCGACAAAAATTACCGTGTTTTCCTGACACGTATCGACAAAACTCTCCCTTTTCATCCAATTGACAAAAATCCAATTTTGCTCCCGACGTGTTGGAAACATTCTTCTTTTTCTTCCGATACATTTGCAAAAATCGCCATTCTCTTTCGATCGACGAAACTCGTCAACTTTTTCGACGTATCGGTAGAACTCACTAAGTTCACCTGAAACGCATCGACAAAACTCACCTTTTCTTGCCGCCAAGGGAAATTCCGACACTTAGAATTTTTTTTGAAAAGTTTTCTTCCTTCTTTCATCGGCAAAACTCAAATTTTCCACCTGACACACATCGACGAAAATCAACATTTTTGCCCGACACGCATCGGAAAAACTCGCCAAATCCTTTCGATGTGTGTTGGAGGAACTCAACCAACACAACTGACATATCGATAAAAACTCACATTTTTCTTCAGTCAGGAAGGTTGTTAGGATATTTAGACACTTAGGAGTTAGTTAAGATCAACTTGTGTAATATATCCATTAGGTAAAAGTGTGTTTCTTTAGTATGCATTAGTATGCATTTGTAAATATTCTAATCTGACGGTCACGATATGTTCTAGACATAGAGTGATCCGACAATCCAACTTCTCTCAGATCATACCTACCATTGATTCGTGGCTTAACACCCGATTGGTCTATGATCTCTATTTAAAGAGCATAGAGGGTCCTTAGCTAGTTGATCGATTATGAGAAGCTCATGTAGCTTTCTTTCTTTTGCATAATAAATTGCTCCAAGTAGCTATTTCGCTGGGGCCGTGGACTGTTACCCTCTTGAGGGTTTTAACCACGTGACAAACATTGGTGTGTTGATCTGTGATCTATTTGTGTGAAGTAGTTGCTCAAGATGTTCAGTCTTTTGGGAGTACCTTGTGTACCCGAACATGGTATCAGAGCTTTTATGAAGAGTCGCTTTCAGTTTTGATCAAGATCTGGAACCAGTGTTGCCGAAACTGAAAGGGTTTCTGGTTCTATATTTTCTGTGTATTTTTGGCCCATGGGAGCTATTTCATTGCGTCTGGAGCATCGTTTCCATTGGGAAATAGTTTTTGTTTCACTGAAAATGATTTCCGTTTGTTCCATAAACACCAATTTCGGCAAATCTGAAGGAATAATGTTACAGTGACAGATTTGTTTTCTTTTAAATCTCTCATATTTTATTAGTTTGTTATTAGATATTTTTTGTTTTAGTCTCGGATTGTTGCCTTCCCTGACTACGTATGTTCTTTGCCGTGCACCTTATGCGATCGCGGAGAATTAGAAACAGTAAGGGAAAGTTTTTTTTTCTTGTCTTCTCGGCTACGTATGCTCTTTGCCGTGCACCTTGTGCGATCACGGCAAATCAAAAACAACGAGAAAACTTGAAAACGTAGACTTTCCAGGTAATCTAACCAAGATCTAACCCCATTGTGTGGAAATTTTTTTGTTTTGTTTTTGTTTTTCGTTTTTTTTTGTGATTTGCAGGAAAAGAAAGCAAGCACGGAGAACGAGAGAGAAGAGTAAAAAAGCCCCCTTCATATTTCCATTATTTAATGTACCTTTTAAATTTAGCTCACTTGGTCCAAAGTTGCTTTATTACTTAATAGGTCTTGAGTTCAAGTCTTCTTAAGCTACTTTTTAGTGCATGCAATTTCTATTTTCAAGTTATTTTATTGTAAAAGTGCATCTCACATAAATAAAATAAAATAAAAGTGAGTCACTTAAGTCTTTTAATTTATTGCCGCACTATTTAAAAGTCACATTATTGTAAAAGTGAACATCACTTATTTTACAAAAGTGATTCACTTCAAAGCAACTTTATTGTAAAAGTGATTGTCAAAGGTTGATCTTGGGAAGAGGGGGCTTCTTTTTTTTGTTGGTCAAGTTAATATCTGCGACGTCACTATTGGGGACATCTTCAACATTTTCTTTGATCAAGCATAACTTCATCATCCAGAATCAGTTTTAAGTGCCATTTTTTTTAAAACCGCATATTTTTTTGAGCTCTTTGCATCCAGATAGTTAGTTTCTGTTCTTTCAGCCATTATTTTATAGTATGGCTGCCCCTTGTGATATTATACATACAAGTTCTAACTATTTCTCATGGAAATCTCGTATGGAGGATGTTCTGCGAAGTAGGGGACTTTTCAGGATAACCTCAGGGAAAGAAACAGAACCCAGAAACAGAACCCATTGATGATGATAATAAAATTAAATGGAAAAATAGATGTGATGAAGCTCGTGGATTGATTGAGATGTAAATCTCTAATGATTTGTGATTCCACATATCTGGAATTGATGAACCTAATCTCGCTTGGGAAAAGTTGGAATCTGTGTTTGGTAAACACAATGAAATTCGAGGTCATCAACTTGAGAATGAGTTGCTTTTCTTGAATCCAAATGATTTTTCATGCATTCAAGACTATTTATCTAAGTATAAAACTCTTATACTATTATGTGTAGAATGCAAGATTAAGAAAAAAGACAAACAATGTATTTATCATATTCTTTCAAAACTTGGACTTGCATATTCTATTTTTGTATCTACATTCTACTCCATGAAAGAATCATTGACTGCAGCTAGCTATCAAGAGCCTAGCCTTGAATCCTTTTTTGATTCCTTAATTAGAGAGCAAGATAAGCTCATTCATCTTGCAATAATTAACAATGCAGATACATCTGGGAAAGCCTTATTGTCCCAATAGAAAGAAAAGTCCAAGCCTCCCAAGAAACAGAATTTTCGCAATAATAAGCCAAACAACAAGGGTCCCAAACCCTCTTAGTTAGCTCCTTCTTTAAAGAATGACAAATGATCCAAGCAAAAAGGAAAGAAGACTGAGTGTCATTGCAATTTTTGTGGGAAATATAATCATGATGAATCTAAGTGTTTTAAGAAGATGGCAGCCTTGGAAGCAGCAATGAAGAAGCATCACATCAGCCTAGATTCATCTTCAGAATCTACCTCTCATGGACATGCACTTTGTGCTTCTGGTTACTCTTATACTGCATCTTCTTCTTCTACTTCAATTGAATGGCTCATTGATTCTGGAGCATCTTATCATATGGCTAAGGATAAAGCCATCTTTTCTACTATGCATGAATGTAACACCAAACAAATATTTGTTGGTGATGATATATCTCTAAGTGTTGTAGGATCTGAAACAGTTCCAGTAGAAAATGGTCATTTCAGTGATGTACTATGTGTTCCAAAAATTTCCTGCAATTTGTTATCAGTCTATCAAATTACTCATTCAGGTGAAGGTAAAATTGTGACGTTTACACCTCACCAAGTTGTAATCAAGGATTTTAAAAATCTTCAAAATATCCTTGCTACTAGAACTGTTGATGATATTACCAAGTCGTACAAATTTAACAACTTTGGGTCATCACCTTTTCCTTCAATTTTTGTTGCTCATAGTGATAACTTGAGCAAACTTTGGCATGAGCGATTTGGTCACTTAAATTATCGCTCATTGCAACAACTATGTAAAGACAATATGGTGACTGGTCTTCCGCTGGTATCTTGCAAGGATGGTGTTTGTTCTGGTTGTGTACTCGGAAAACATTATCGGGACAGTTTTGACAAACGTGCCTCTTGGCACGCCTCGGTTCCTTTGGAGCTTGTGCATAGTGACTTGTGTGGTCCTCTTCCATCTGCTTCCTTTTCTGGTTTCAAATATTTCTTAACTTTCATTGATGACTACTCCAAACACACTTGGGTTTACTTCCTAAAACTTAAGAGCGAAGTATTTAACATGTTCTTGGCCTACAAGGCCCTTGTTGAAAAACAATCTGGTCATCAAATTATTAAGTTAAGATCTGACAATGGAGGAGAATATGTTAAAAATAAGTTCACTACTTTCTGCACTGAACAAGGAATCCAATAACAACACACTGTTCCATATACACCTCAACAAAATGGTATAGCTGAACGAAAGAACCACACTTTGAAAGAAATGGCTAATTGTATGATCCAATCTAAGGGACTAAGTCTTCAATATTGGGCTAAGGCCATAAATTGTGCAAATTACATAGTTAATCGCACACCCACTAAAGTTTTATAAGGTATAACATCGGAAGAAGCATGGAGTAAAATTAAACCAGATGTAAGTCACTTTCATGTGTTTGGTTGTGAAGCATGGGCTCACATTCCGGATGAAAAACGGAAAGCATTGCAGCCTAAAAGTGAAAAGTGCATATTTGTTGGATATTCTGAAGATTTAAAAGGTTATAGACTTCTTCAGCCACATTCTCATGATATAATCATTAGAAGAGATGTTAAATTTGATGAAAATCTCTTGGCCTGTGAGCCTAACTTGGCGGTTGTGCCATCTTTGGCCTGCGAGCCTGATTCGACGATTGTGCCTTCTTCTTCTTCTTCTTCCAGCTTCCTTGACAGGTTTCTAACTCCAGTTTCTGATGATGACAGTGAGCATGAAAATCCACCTCCGCCTGCTCGTGTTCCTCCAATTGCACTAGCACCAATACTTCCTCGATGGGTCCGTTCCACATGTGAAGTAGCTGGTGATATTGCCGGTGATCCTAGAGATCAACATCGAACACGTTCTCAGTTTCAATGAGCCTCTTCTCTTTTGGCTCAAGTTTTCGAGTATCATGATCCAGAAACTTTTGCATAAGCTTCAGGAAATCCAGATTGGGATGCAGCTATGGATGAAGAATATCGTTCCTTATTGGAGAACGATACTTGGGATCTTATTCCTCTTCCAAAAGGAAGAAAACTTGTCAGATGTAAATGGGTCTATAGAACTAACTATGGATTAGATGGAAGTGTTGAAAGACTTAAGGCAAGGTTAGTTTCCAAAGGTTTTTCCCAAGTTGAAGGGATTGAATACAATGAAACCTTTGCCCCTGTAGCAAAAATGAACTCCATCCACCTTGTTCTTTCCCTTGCAGCCTTACACAACTAGGAAGTCTATCAAATGGATGTCAAGTTTACCTTTTTACATGGTGATTTACATGAGGAAATTTACATGGAACAACCTCCTGGATATGTTCAGAATAACTCTAGCCTTGTTTGTCTCCTTAAGAAATCCTTATATGGCCTTAAGCAAGCTCCTAGAGCTTGGTATGCCAAAATGGATAGCTTTCTCCTTGACATTGGTTTTTCTAGATGCCATTCTGACCCCAATGTCTATACCAAGAAAGTACGAAACCATCTCATCATACTTGTTCTTTATGTTGATGATCTTATCCTTACTGGTAGTGACCCTAAACTTATAACCGATGTGAAATCCAATCTTAAACAAAATTTTGAAATGTCAGACTTAGGACATTTGCATTATTTTCTTGGTCTGCAAGTCTTTTAAACCAAAGAAGGAATATTTATTTCCCAGTCTAAGTATGCTTGTGACCTTCTTCGTCACTTCCAGATGGAAGATTGTAAACCAACCCCTTCTCCCTTCCAGTCTGGAGTCAAATTTTCTGCCACTTGTACTTCCCCTGAAGTAGATGCCACCTTGTATCGTCAGCTTGTTGGTAGTCTTTTATACTTGACTCATTCCTGTCTTGACCTTTCCTTTGCCATTGGTCATGTTGCCCGTTATATGCAAACTCTTCATGAAAGTTACTGGAAAGCAGCAAAAAGAATACTTAGATATATTCGAGGTACAATTTAGTTTGGGATTCATTACAGTATAGGGAGGAAACCTTTGTTGGTTGGTTTCATTGATTCAGATTGGGCCAACGATCCTAATGATCGAAAGTCTACTGCAGGTTATGTTTTTAGTCTAGGATATGGACCTGTCACTTGGGCTTGTAAGAAACAACAAGCTCTTGCTCTTTCTTCAGCAGAAGCAGAATATTGAGCCGCAGTTAATGCTAGTCAGGAAGATTTATGGCTTCGACAGATCCTTTCAGAGTTTGGATTCGAGTAGCAGCAACCTACTCCACTTTGGTACGACAATCAAAGTGCCATCAATCTTGCTAAAGATCCAGTTCTACATTAGTGCAACAAACACATTGAGCTACACATGCACTTCATCAGAAATCTTGTTCATAATCG
>LPNX010463833.1:1022906-1115754 GCA_001517045.1 Pseudotsuga menziesii | reverse complement strand
GCAGACATCTTCACCAAGTCTCTTACAGAAGCGAAGTTTTCTAAACTTTGGTCTATGTTAGGAGTTCAAGAATGTGTCCTTAAGGGGGGATAGGCTCTAATACCTCCTTCCTTCTCCTAATAGTGTCACTTTTGTAAATCCTTCAATCCTATCCCAAGTTGTTCTTAAGGGAGGATGTTAGGATATTTAGACACTTAGGAGTTAGTTAAGATCAACTTGTGTAATATATCCATTAGGTAAAACTGTGTTTTTTTAGTATGCATTAGTATGCATTTGTAAATATTCTAATCCGACGGTCATGATATGTTCTAGACATAGAGTGATCCGACGGTTCAACTTCAACTTCTCTTAGATCATACCTACCATTGATCCGTGGCTTAACACCCAATTGGTCTATGATCTCTATTTAAAGAGCATAGAGGGTCCTTGGCTAGTTGATCGATTATGAGAAGCTCATGTAACTTTCTTTCTTTTGCATAATAAATTGCTCCAAGTAGGTATTTGGCTAGTGCCGTGGACTGTTTCCCTCTCGAGGGTTTTAACCACATGACAAACATCGGTGTGTTGATCTGTGATCTATTTGTGTGAAGTGGTTGCTCAAGGTGTTCGGTCTTTTGGGAGTACCCTGTGTACCCGAACAAAGGTTCCAATCAAAATTTTCTTCCTTCCTCTTATTCATCGGCTCCCTTCATGCTTTCATGCTGATGACATTGGAACCACTCAGGAAGTACAACCAGCACGTATCGGGGGAACTCGACCAACTGAGCAGATATGTACATGTTAGCGATCAAAATGTAATAGGTTTTTTAGAGCATTTTCATGAATCTATATTTGACTTATTGCTTTTGCAGAAAGTTTGGCCAATGTCTTAACCTCCAGGTTCTTCATCAATCTCTTGGTGTTTGCTTTTTCCCAACACCCTTTGACTTTCTCTTCTTGACCTGCAAAATGAATAATGGTTATATTGTTAGCCCTAATCTATGTTTTAGGATTTTCAAATACCAAAAATATATTATATATATATTTTTTCAAAATGTGGTATGAGCGCATAAGTATTAAATCACCCTAAACCTAAGATTATATCATATATTCCATTCCGAGTCATGTTCACATGTCACCTGTCCTACATACTAGCTATATATTCAAATTATAAGACAAGCCAAGTTATGATTCCATGTCCACAAGTCACAAGTTAATCCATAGGTCAATTCTCATGCTAAGTTGACATACAAAGCCAATTCCATGAGTCAAGCCATAAATTAGGTCAACATATAAGCCAACATTCAAGCTTCTTGGTGCTCAATGATGTTGCAAAATCCTGATTTACAGGATGCATGCGCAAGTGCCACTATGATCAAGGATCAAGATCAACACCAATTCATTTGGTTGTTGACATGTATAAGGGAATTTGCTTTCATTTCAGAGAATACAACTAAGCTAGAAGCCACGAGAAAGAAACCCTTATGCAAGGTGTTGATTAATGATACAGGTGCTAAGGTTAGGAGCTTCATCAACACAATGAATCAAGTGTCGGATCTAGTCAGAACAGTAGCAGGTTTATTCTTTTACTCGTTGTATGGGCATTTTTGGCATCAATAATCCTATGCATCCTGGTGTCAAAGAAACTGATTTCAATGTATAATTGTTTGTAGAATCATAACAGAGTGTGAGATTAGTGTTGTTGATCTCGAGATTGAAGGTATCCACCGAACTGCCAGAATCAAGGCATTATTGTAGAGATTGAGGTCTTACACCGAGCTGATGAAATCGAAGCTTACAATTCATCACTGCATAGATTTAAGTGGCAATGGGTATTGCAGAGAGAAAGTTACAGGTGCCCAAGATTATACAGGTATCGAATTTCTATCAGAGAGTTTGTGCACCACCAAACAAATCTTTTATAAATTCATATGGTGCATGTTAATAGACCATGGAAAAGCCATGATACGGATTTGTAGAGATATGTGCTTGGCTAGGAATTGAAAACTTTAATTGTAGTTAGCATAGCAATATAGGATTCACTTAATAAAACAAGGGGCAATGTTAATAATGCTAAGCACACTTGTGGCTGTCATGGCTTGGCCTTCTACATTTCTCTCTTTAACAAGTTTCATAGATAGAAAATGGTAAATTTTTGTGGACAGGTCAGGTAAATGAAGCGTATCATGGAGACGGCGCATGGAAACTCAATACAAATGAAAAACCATTAATCTATGAATGCAGAGGAAAGTGATTTTCTGTTATTGCTCAAATTTGCTAGAAACGAGACATAAGATCTAAATGCAAGAACAAAAATGAAAATTCAGTTTGACAGCCTTGAAAAGAGTTTTAAATCCTGTGGTTTCGGTAACTTGCGCAGGTCTCAAAGGTGTTTTTTAGCCACCAAAAACAGAACTTTCGGTGGCTTACCCTCCATGAATTTTTCCTCTACTAGCCACCGAAAGCGCATACATGGAAGAGAGATCTTATTTTTGCACATATCTAACTTTTGCTGATCCAAACACCTTGAGGATGGTCTCTAATGATAAATAATAATTAAATGCATCATAATCAAGGTTCTATTCCAGGTTTAAAGGCACCAACAAGAAGAAAATGATGAAGCTTCTCATCTATTTTTGGTAAAGGGTGACTTGACTGCCAAATGGCAAGTTCAAGTTCTACTTCTGTGTCTACTACAACTATTAAAGAGTTCGAGGAGTAGGAATATTTTGGAGTTAGGTAGACTGGCAATCAAGATAATATGTTGACCTATTTTTAGCAAATAGTTATTATTGTCTATTTTTAGTAAATTTGATCCAATTTTTCAGGATTTGAAATAAATTTTGTAAAGGCTATAAAGCCTGTGACTAATGTAGAAGAAAAGGTTCAACTTCAAAGACTTTTAGACAGTTATTGTATTCAATATTCTCATGTTCTTTGTCACTTAATACAAGCTCTTTTGCCATTACATCATCAACTTTCATCTTCTTTCTGTTCAGTAAATCAGTTTATGACATGGATTCATTGGAAGCATGAATTTACTTGATTAAGAAACAATACATGGTTAGAGTAGGAGTAGATAAGATAATAAGCTCTTCCTACGAGCAGGTAGATCATGTTTAGTTGTTTTTTTTTTGAATAAGCAGAGATGGCTACAGGTATATAGAGATCAGTTGCACAGGCCTTAAGAGTTTTCAAATATTGGTTTCACAGGCTAGATGACTCCATAGCCCAATGGTTAAGGAAACTGGAACTACTAAGTTATTGGAGCCTCGCAGCGAGGTCTCCATCCTAGTTGGAGCTAGATGTTAGCGGATAAAAATGTAATAGGTTTTTTAGAGCGTTTTCATGAATCTCTATTTGACTTATTAATTTCACACTAAGTTTGGCCAATGTCTTAACCTCTAGGTTCTTCATCAATCTCTCGGTGTTTGCTTTTGCCCAACATCCTTTGAATTTCTCCTCTTGACCTACAAAATGAATAATGGTTATACTGTTAGCCCTAATCTATGTTTTAGGATTTTCAAATACCAAAAACATATTATATATATATTTTTTCAAAATGTGGTATGAGCGCATAAGTATTAAATCACCCTAAACCTAAAATTATATAATATATGCCATTTCGAGTCATGTTCACATGTCACCTGTCCTACATACTAGCTATATATTCAAATTCTAAGACAAGACAAGTTATGATTCCATGTCCACAAGTCACGAGTTAACCCACAGGTCAACTCTCATACTAAGTTGACATACAAAGCCAATTCCATGAGTCAAGCCATAAATTAGGTCAACATATAAGCCAACATTCAACCTGCTTGGTGCTCAGTGATGTTGCAAAATCCTAATTTACAGGATGCATGCGCAAGTGCCACTATGAGCAAGGATCAAGATCAACGCCAATTCATCTGGCTGTTGACATGTATAAAGGAATTTGCTTTCATTTCAGTGAATACAGCTGAGCTAGAAGCCATGAGCAAGAAACCCTTATGCCAGGTGTTGATCAATGATACAGGTGCTAAGGTTAGGAGCTTCATCAACGCCATAAATCAAGTGTCGGATCTAGTCAGAATAGTAGTGGGTTTATTCTTTTGCTCATTGTATGGGATTTTTTGGCATCAAGAATCCTGTGCATCCTGGTGTCAAAGAAACCTATTTCAATGTATAATTGTTTGCAGAATCATAACAGAGTGTGAGATCAGTGTTGATGATCTCGAGATTGAAGGTATCCACCAAACTTGTAGAATCAAGGTATTATTGTAGAGATTGAGGTCCTACACTGAGCTGATGAAATCAAAGCTTATAGTTCATCAATGCATAGATTGAAGAGGCAATGGGGATTGCAGAGAGAAAGTTACAAGTGCCCAAGATTATACATGTATCGAATTTCTATCAGAGAGTTTGTGGACCGCCAAACAAATCTTTTATAAATTCATATGGTGCATGTTAACAGACCATAGCAAAGACATGATACGGATTTGGAGAGATACATGCTTGGCTGGGAATTGAAAACTTTAATTGCAGTTAGCATAGAAATATAGGATTCACTTAATAAAACAAGGGGCAATGTTAATAATACTAAGCACACTTGTGGCTGTACTGGCTTGGACTTCTGGGTTTCTCTCTTTAACAAGTTTCATAAATAGCAAATGGTAAATTTATGTGGACAGGTCAGGTAAATGAAGCATATCATGGAGACAGAGCATGGAAACTCAATACAAATGAAAAACCATTAATCTATGAATGCAGAGGAAAGTGATTTTCTCTTATTGCTAAAATTTGCTAGAAACGAGACATAAGATCTAAATGCAAGAACACAAATAAAAATTCAGTTTGACAGCCTTGGAAACACTTTTAAAGCCTACGGTTTTGGCATCTTGTGCAGGTCTCAAAGGTGTTTTTTAGCCACCAAAACCAGAACTTTTGGTGGCTTACCCCCACGAATTTTGCCTCTACTAGTCACCGAAAGCGCAGACATGGCAGAGAGATCTTATTTTTGCACAGATCCGAATTTTGCTGATCCAAACACCTCGAGGATGGTCTCTAATGATAAATAATAATTAAATACATCATAATCAAGGTTCTATTCTTGGTTTAAAGGCTCCAGTAAGAAGAAAATGATGAAGCTTCTCATTTATTTTTGGTAAAGGGTGACTTGATTGCCAAATGGCAAGTTCAAGTTATACTTCAGTGTCTACTAAAGCTATTAAAGAGTTCGAGGAGTAGGAAGATTTTGGAGTTAGGTATATTGGCAATCAAGATAGGATCTTGAACTATTTTTAACAAATAGTTATGACTGTCTATTTTTAGTAAATTCGATCCAATTTTTTAGGATCTAAAATAAATTTTGTAAAGGCTATAAATCCTGTGACTAATGTATAAGAAAATGTTCAACTTCGGAGACTTTTAGACACTTATTGTTTTCAAGCTTCTCATATTCTTTGTCACTTAATACAAGCTCTTTTGCCATTACATGTTCAGCGTTCATCTTCTTTCTATTTTGTACTTATGCTTGGATGTTTCATTCATACTTAATGCAAGATAGATGTCATCCTATCTATGTGTGGATTGTTGGAATTACAAGTATCTTTTCCTTGTTATGATCATCCATTCATATGTGAGTGCCTTATGTGTGAATCTGCCAACATAGTGAGTTCTTCATCTATTCACCTTTATTACAAACCCTCTGAACATTAATAGTTAGAATCCTTGTCTATTTGATTAAGTATTATGCATGTCTTGAGTGAGTGAGGTCTTATTGGTCATCTGACTTGATCTATTGAGCAAACTATTTAAAAATATTGAAGTTACCAGGCATCTTCAAGCTGCAACCTAGAAGAGTTTCCCAAGGAGCTAACAACACATTTTTAATCACTTAGAAAAATTTCTGAAATTTTTTCATCTTTCTCTTCATTGGCCAGTCTTAGCCTTTCATGCCGACACGGATGCCGCAAGCTTGTTGGAAAAAATCAGCCAACCCATACGAAACGTGTCAGCCTTTCAAGCCAATATGTGTCGTGGCAGTTTTCATCAGCTCGACTCAGATAATTCAACCGACATGTGTCGTCTCAACTCGACAAACTAAGCCAACACAAGAAACATTCGAATAGTTAGAAAAAATTTGGAAAATTTTCTCTATCTGCTTCTTTTCTTGCTAACCACAGAGGGTGATCTTGCCTTTGTTAAGTACTCAAATTGGCCCATTGAGGCCCAATGCTCCAACATAGCTTTGACACCACATTGCCACGTCCCCTCTCGTTCGAGAGGACGCAAATATGTGTTGCTACTATCAAACGAGAAATATAGCCCCATGAACATAATAAATATAAATTTATTGAATATAAAAACATATGGAGATGCATTATACATGAGATAAACAACGGAATAAAAACACATTCGTTCAAGCATTCAACATGTTCATCGTAATTCATAAAATAAATACAGTTGGAGAGGTAAATACACAAGAATACTCATCTTGAAGAGAATATGACCCGCAATTAGCTATGTCGCTGCAATGTTCCACCCAACCATATGCTAGTGTGCACATCAATCTCTCAGCATCACTGCCACCCCCGAGCTTGGCATGATTTCCAGAAGGAACTAGGGAACAACCTGCTTACATACAACAAGACCATACACCCACAATCAAGCCAACACACAGTTGGGTTTCTCAAACTGTCTAGCCAAGCCAATAAAAAACTAGGTTTCACAGGATATTAGGGAAAAAAACCAATTACATAGGGGTTACTTAGACTTACTCAGCCAAGCCAAACTTCAAATCAAACACACAATAAACCAATTAATAGATGGGTTCTTTGGACTTAACCAGCCAAGCCAACCTTTTAATCAAAAGACAGCCAACCATCTAACATAAGGGTTTTGTCAGACTGCTAAGGAAACAATCCAACACAAGTCAATCAGAGTCCAAACACACTTAGACCATCCAACAGAGGGGTTTCTTGGACTTATCCAATCCAACATAAGGGTGCACTTCACAACCAAATACAAGTTTTGGGGTTGAGGATAAACGTCATGGGAGCCAAAACGGGAATGGAAATTGGGGGAAAACACCCTGAGTGAGCAATACGATTCTAGGGAAATTCATTGGCTTTACTAAGGAAAAAATGACTTGTACAAACCCTCAGATCGTGGATCTATTCTACCGTCTGTTGGGCATTTCCAAAAATGGATTTACAACAAAAACCATCTCGATAAAATGGGGAAAAACACCTTGTGAGGGAAATACATTTTCACAAAATGTTTCTGGGAATTGTAGTAGTTGAAACAAACTCCATACACACCCAAATCATGGATCTCCTTTCCCCACTCATTGAACAACACAAAAACGGGTTTCCCAGCTTGGAGAAATTAGGGAAAATGTAGAAAAAAGTGAGGGAAGCTCCCATCTTTCTCACAAGGGAAAAAACAACCTCCTCAAACTCCAAAATCGTGGCCCCTTTCTTCCCATTCGCCCAGCAACATAGAAAACAAATTCTAGGCATGGAGAAATGAAGAAACAACAACAAATTGTGATGGAGAGAGAGCTCACCAAGCTTCAATTGCGTGAGAGAGCCCAATGTGAATGAGAATGGGTGAGGAATGAAAGATGTGTGTGAATAATGGGATGGGCATGCATTCCCAAGCATTTACTTGCCCCACAAGTCAAAAACAATTTTTTCAAAAATGGGTGGTCGCCCCAATTCGAATTTGACCTCCATACCTTTCCCATCCCCATGCATTAACTTCCCCAACCAATTTCTAAATGATTGGGCACAAAAGACAAAATGGGTAGTTTACAACTTTATGGGTTTTCCCTATTGGCTCAAGGGTTTGAATGTTTCCCCCCTCCCTATTCCCTGTGAAATCATGCCCCCATATCTTTAACGTTGTGATGCATAGCTAGTTGTGGTATTTTTACATGATGTCTCAAAATACACTGCACCTGGCTAGCACATAAACCATTGGGATCGATTTTAATCGCCGATACAAAAAATTCTAAATCCATGGTGGGGATTTTTCGTTGAGCTCCACACCATGATTTATTAACACTATTTACAAAATGTATAATTCAATACCATGGGACTGAAACTGGGGCACACATTCCCCTCCCCCTTGGGGTCAAAACTGAGGTGTTACAAGGGATATTAGGGGCACTATCCTTAAGGAATACCACAGTGTAGTCTATTGTGCACATCCATGTGTAAATAATATGTATGCATATATGAGGAAAGTCTTCTTTTGGATATGTATGAAGTGTGACGTAGTCCAGTTCATTTCTAGGTGCCTTGAGTGCTAGTAGGTAAAGGCTAATCATTACCACCCGACATGACTCTTGCAACCTCATGACATTCCTATGTAAAAATTGGAGGTCATTTCCATGGATTTTAATGTAGGATTTCCCCTTACCTATTAAAGGCATGATTCCATCATGGTCGTAGTTGATAAACTGACCAAACGTTGTCACTTTATTCCAGTCAGGGAGAACTATGATGTCATGGATGTAACATGAGCATTCATAAATGAAATTATTCTTATTATAGGGTTACCTAAGAAGATAATATCGAATAGATACGCTTGGTTTACATCCAGGTTTTGGACAAGTTTGTAGTCAGGCTTAGAGACTCAGTTGAATTTAAACACAACTTACCATCCAAAGATAGATGGACAGATAGAAAGAGTGATTCAAGCAATGTAGGACATGCTTAGGATGTATGTTATGGATCGACATATTTATTGGGAAAAACACTTACCATTGGTAGTTTTTTCTTATAATAATAATTACCATCGTGTTGATGCCTAGAAAAATCCCAGGTTCCAAACAATAGGGATTCTCCCTAGTAAACAATCCCAATCATATTGTCCACTGTTTGGTGTGGGGAATTCGTCCGGTTCATGGTTTCAACTATCGTAGATTAAGTATTTTAATATTTTACTAGTTACGACTCATTCCATCGTTTATATGATTTTTGTTTAAAGAATAAAATGCAGATGCCTAAGCTAAATGCAGGTCTAATCTAAATCTAAAACCAAACTATTCTATCCTGGCTAGGGAGAAAATTGGGAGTTCAGAGTAATATATTGTAATTCTCATAAAATAGTAACAATTATCTGTACCGACACAATAATCACATTCACATCAGAAAGAATACCAGAGGTTTCTCTAATATATTTAAACCATTTATTACCCTTCCAACATATACATTTATATAGAAAACAGACCATTCATGACCAAGGAAATAGTTCCAAGATGTTAGAACAATCTCACTATATGATATATAGAAGCAAGAAGAAATAATTCTACAGTATGAATTCCACACATTCTGGTTAAATCTCTGCACAGGACCTTTGTTCCAGAAAAATGATCTTTCTTATTAGCAAAGAGGTAGCTCTTTTACAAAATAGTCCAAAATTCCTTTTACCAGGAAACAAGTCCTTTCTATGGTGCTCTACACTGCTATTTATAATATTTCTATCCATCACCCTAGATATTCCCAAGCTTCTTATTCTCCCACCTGGCTAGATGCAAATGGTTTCATAAAACAAACAAATAAAAAATTATATGGGCCTTGCCCAGCTGGAAAAAACACGTGGCTAAAGGTCCATATAATGCTCAATGAAGAGCGGATTCCAAATATTCCATCAACCCATTTTCATAAAGGATTTCACTCCCATCTCCCACAATTAACTCCTTTTCTAGTTCACTAGCGAAATGGCTGAAGGATTGTCAGATCTAAATCGGCGATGGACTTCAATTGTCATAGGGAGGATTTCATAAAGTATCGCGCCCATCAAGATTTTCTTTGTCCATGCTAGTTTTCCTAGCGAAATGGCTCACAACCATTTATCTAACCATATATTCACCTGAACCATTGAAAGATGCAACCTTTAGCTGATTTAGTAGTCCGCCAACTTGATAAAATTCCTACTTGTTCCTAAAGAGAAATCGATTCCTACCATAGATCAAAATTTTTCCTAGATCCCCACCGTTCAAATGTGCAGGGTCTATGGGATTTCACAGCACCACAATATTTCATCTTCCATGCACATTCAATTCTTGAAATCAACCTCAATCATTGATCTAGATCAAACCTCAATCGTTGATTTATGTATCCCTTAGACGTTGATAGATGTAGCCCTTTAACTAATTCCATAGGTTTCAAAAGTTATTTTCCACAAGCACGTTGAATCAGTGGAATTCGCCTCCACCGTAGATCTGGTACCACTTTTGATCTTGGCCATTGAAAAATGGAGGTCCTACACCATTCCGTTGATCTAAGAAATTTATTTCTCATTTCATGTTAAAAAAACATAATTCTTCAGGACCGTAGATCTTGATCTACCATGAATCTCAGCCATTGAAAGATGCAACCTTTACCCGATCTTGTAATCACCCATCCTAACTTGGTGAACCATAATACCTGCGAATATAAAGAAAACATCATGAGAGATATGTTTGTTCAGGAAACAACAATAATTTTCAAATGATACTCCAACTACTCACCATATTTTCAATTGTAAATTTAATGATATGTGTCGATTATTAAACAGAACAAAACATGATGACTAACGCCCTGTTAAGCAAGCAATTTCTACTTAGTTTAAGTTTCAGGAGGAAGATTTCTCAATTTACCCAATGGTTCACAGTCACAAACGAAACAGAGGTTGAACGAATCAGATCATCTCAAAAGATGGATCACATTTGAACCATTAGATCATGTGGCCCAATAAGTTCCTTTCCTCTTTTCCCAAGACCGTTGATTTTATTTCGGATTCATCCTTAGCCGTTGATCTGAGACCAAAGTTACGGGATGTGAGTTTTCAAAATTTATATTCTAACTTCTGCAATTTTGTTTCCACAACAACCTTTCCACACCATCGATCTTATGTGGAATCTTTCTGGACTATCGGATCTTGATCCGCGAAAAGCGGAACACATAACTTTAACTTTTTCACAACCGAAACTTGATCTTTTCCGCTTCCATCTTTCCACACTGCTGATCTATGCGAAATATTTTTGAACCATATATATGTGCGGATTCATCCTTAGCTGTTGGATCACAGATCGCAGAAAGTAGAAAATGAAACTCTAACTTTTTCACAAACGGAAATTGACTTTTTTTCTTTCGCTTTTCCCTGACCGTCGACCTTTGCAGAATCCTCCATGACCGTCAGATCTTGAAATGCGGAAGGAGAAAGGAGGGATTCTAACTTTTCATGACCAAAATTCTAAATTTCTTCTTCCTCTTTTTTCTAGATCGTTGATCTACGTGGAAGCCTTCTAGACCATTGGACGTTGAACTACGGAAGGCGGAAGGCGGATTTGCAACTTTTTCACAAGCAAAACTTTCCTTTTTTGATTCCATCCTTCCCCTCCNGTGGAAGCCTTCTAGACCATTGGACGTTGAACTACGGAAGGCGGAAGGCGGATTTGCAACTTTTTCACAAGCAAAACTTTCCTTTTTTGATTCCATCCTTCCACTCCCGCCATTTATTTACCGTTGGATCTTTGTGCATTCATCCCTAGCCGTTGATCCCGCGAATCACAGACTTTGAAAAGTGGAACGTGGATTTCCAAATTTTTCAAAGGTTAACTTTAATCCTTCTGCTTCCTTTTTTCTGCTTTTGCTTTTCTGGACCATTGATTTATTCAGATTCAACCTTGGTTGTTGATATTAAAGCAAAAGTGGATTTTTTTTTAATGTAAGTCTTGTCTCCAAGTCACGCCTAAGTATTTTTTCCATATTGACACTTCAGGCTTATGAAAATTCTTCTACTCAAATTTCTAGAAAAGACTAGGTATGGAGGAGGGCTAAGCTGAGTTGGGAAACAAGTGTAAAAATAAAAAAATGGAAGGAAGGGCCCTAAAATGTAAAATTTTTGCGGAAGCAGTTGCAAGAACAACACATATCTTAATAGACAAGCCACCTTATCAAGCATTGTGTGGGAGTCCATGTAGAACACCACTGAGTTGGGAAATTTTAGAAGATCGAGTGATTGTAGGGCTTGAGTTGATTTGAGAGATGGAGGAGTAGGTTATTTATATTAGGTAGTGGTTAAAGGAAGCTCAATATAGGAAAAAGAGTTGCATTGATGCACATAAGATTGAACCAAACTATAAGGTGGGGGATACAATTTTCATTCACATAAGGCTTATTAAAGGTATCATCCAATTTGGGAATGGGAAACAATTGTCACCCTAATTTATAGAACCCTTTGAAATTTTGGAGAAAGTTGGACCCATCGCGTATTGTCTTGAGTTGCCACCCCATTTGCATAAAACTCATAATGTATTTCATGTATCCATTTTACGACATTATATAGCTGATGAGTCTCATAAACTGAATTGGAAGGAATTGCAGGTTTTAGAGAAGCAGACCATATGGGTTGAACCGTTACTTATATTGGACCGCAAAGTTTGATATATCAAACACCATTTGTAGGAACAAGTTAAGGTCCAGTGGGACAAGTATAGCCAAAGATATGGTACTTGGGAGAATGTAGAGACCATGCATCATGATTTTCCCACGCTATTTTGACCTTAACTTTGGGATGAAGTTTTTGAAGGGTGGGTGTATGCAATGCCCAGTTTTACTTTTATCACCAGAACTACCCTATTACCTATTTTACATTTTCTTATTATCTGTAGAACATGGTTGGAATGATAATATTGTATCACATGGAAATTTGGACGTATTTATTTTGTAGAATGTATTAGATGAACTTGGTTGGGATTATGTCTAAGTCTAGGAAGGTGAGTCTTTACAAAATTGACCATGCTAGCACATCTTTTACAATTTCCCCAAGGGGGTAAGAACATGTGTTACAAAAAAAAAAATTCCCAGAAAAGGCCCTACGGACTTCTGAAGAATCAAGAAGCACACACACACACACACACACACACATGCATATATATATATATTACAAAATGAAGAAGGGTTTTGAATTGGATTTTAAAATTGGGAAAATAATCAACAATAAATTTATTATCCTTGACCACTCCCTTCAAGGCATGGTAATTCGACCATCACTGCCAACGATATTTATTATGGTTGAAAATTCACTCCAAGGCATGCAATCTCACCATCACCCACCACGTCTTTGAGACCAACACATGTCACTTTAGTCCTATGTTTATGTTAATATTATTAGTGATGGTAGTTCATTGATTTTACTCTAACATGAAAGTTTAAATGAGATATTTCAGTACATGGATACTAATTTAAGTTAAGCATTGAATAAATGAATGAGATACCCATTGCATGGTACATAGAAAAAATTGTTACATTGTTCATCGATTAGCTATAAAGTATAAATATGTCAATGGATACACAATATTGTAGGATCATTTGTCAAGGGACTAACTTGTAGGTTAAATAAGCTAAGTGATAGTTGGATACTATGGTATGACAACGACAACAGTGACATGGACCTCAAAGCAGGAATGCTATGTTTGGGGAACATTTTATTTATAATTATTATTTGTTTGATTACTAAGATGTGTGTGTTGTTAGAATAATCAACCCATAGTTACCTACATTAGACATTAATTTAATCATTTTTGTCTGATTACCTAGTTTCCTAGATTCCATTCTATGCTAGTTTCCTTCTACATGTCCTAGAAGTCAACACATGCTAAAAATGAGTCATGGAGCACTTGGGAAACATCTTGGAAACCCATTTTAGCATTTCTGCTTTATTCCAGATTCTCCAAAGCACATATCTGCTTTTTATGAAAAGCTTCCTTGTTTAATAGCTGATTTAAGGCAAAAGGAAAAGCTAGACTACGTGTAACTGCCTCATTTTTTGACCACATCATCCTCCCTCCTTTTCTCCAATTAAAAGCATGTATGAGTTGTATTTCCATCCCTCTTTATATTTCTCACTTGAATTACCAAATTTGTGAGCATCTACCTAGATTTGGAAGCTGCTTTATGCACCTATGGGGGATTTGACTAGTTTTGGTAAGCCTGCTTTTTGACTATTTCGAATGGAATCCTTATGCATTCGACCCTCTCATGTAATTATATATTACAGCAGCCTAGTAATTCATAATGTTGGCTATTGTACACTTACTCAATATAGATTAGTGTTATGCTCCAATTTCAGACTCCTTTGGTGTGAATTTTGCATGTTTGATTAGCAATTTTGTGAGTGTTATTGTTCTATCTCTTGGGTTCAATTTACACATGGTATCAGAGCCTTTGTTGATCGATTTCTCTCCTTCCATATTTCTATTCTAGGTTTGACATCTTTACTGGGAGCGCATTCTGCTGACTAGAGGTCACAACTACTGAGCTATGGACCAATCTTAGAAGATCATCTTGACTCCATTCTCTTTCTTTGAGTGGAAAGATGAGATGGAGGCATTGTTGAGAGAAAAAGGTCTCTATAGGGTGACTATGTCAACTAAGGCAGAGCCCAATGCAGCTACAGAGAAAATTAAATGGCACAACAGGAGGGATGAGGCCTATGGTCTTTTGTGTTTGAGCATTTCAAGAGACCTCGTCTTCCATCTTGATGGATTGTCATCACCTAATGAAGTGTGGGAGAATATTGTAGAGATTTTTGGAAAGACAGATGAGATGAGAGGACATCAAATTGAGAATGAGCTGATCCCCTTAAGTCCCAGTAGCTTCAAATCATTGCACTCTACTTTTCCAAGTTTAAGGCCCTTGTTTTGCAGCTAAAACAGTGTGGGATCGAAAATAAGGAAGAGAAACTAGTCTTGGCCATACTCTCTAAGCTTGGTCCTAACTATTCAGTGTTTGTTTTGACCTTCCATGCCACCAAGTTGACAACATGAGCCTGGAATATGCCTAAGCTTGTAGAGTTCATGGAATCCCTCACACAGGAGAAAGATAAGTTGGTGATGATGGGCACCGTCAAACCTTCCAAAGACCAAGCTTTGGTTTCTGGAGATTTAAAGGTGGATTTAAAAAGCAAGAAAAAAGCTAAAAATCCACCTGAGCAAAAGAGAGACACGAACAAGTCTCAAGAGGAGCTGCAAGGCTCCAAGAAGAACTCCCAGAAGAAGAAGAATAAAGTAGAAATGAGCAAGTGCACATATTGAAGTAAGGGCTATGATCCTGAGAGCTCTTGTATGAAGAATAAAATTGACATGTTGACTCAACTCCTGGAGAAGAGTAGCATCTCCCTTCTTTATTGCTCAAAGAAGAGGGAAGGAGGATCAAATTCAGAAGACAGAGAGAGAGAGTACATGCCTTGGTTCCAGGCACATCAATCTCACCTAGCTTCATCATAGATTCTGGAGCTTCTAGACATATGGTTTCGACAAAGGAGGAATTCTCCTGTCGTTACATGTCGAAAGGTCCACTAATAGTTTTTGGAGATGACTCTCTCACTAACAGTTTGGGGAAGGGTAGGATTGATCTTGACCATGGTAATTTCAATAATGTGTTGTATGTTTCAGGTCTTGCCTCTAATCTCTTGTCAGTGTATCAGATGACTCATACTGGGTCTCCAAAGAAGGTCATCTTGTCCCCTGATGATGTTGAAATCACTGATATTTCAAATGGTAAAGTCATAGAAAAAAGTGTTCTTGATCACACTTCGAAGGTATACAAGTTTTCCCATTTTCTACCCTACTCAAACCCCTATGCTCTTTTGATTCATGCTAATGAAGCAAGAAATCTTTGTCATGAAAGATTTGGCCATCTTAACTACAAGTATATTTCTGAATTGAGTGAAAAATATATGGTCATAGGGTTACCAAATATCAAGTTTTCTAACGGAGTCTGTCAAGGTTGGATCCTAGGAAAACACCCAGACCACAAGTATGAGAGAGCTAGTACTCATGAGAGAACCTCTGCACCTCTTGAGTTGATCCATAGTGATATTTCTGGTCCAGTCCCTCATATGTCCATTGGTCAAGCCAAATATGCACTCACCTTCATAGATGGATTTTCTAGGTATTGTTGGGTTCACTTCCTAAAGCATAAGTCTGAAGTTTTTGACCAGGCTTCAAAGTCTTTAGAGCCCTGGTAAAAAACCAGTCTAGGAGGAAACTCAAGATCCTGAGATATGACAATGGTGGTGGGTATGTCAAGTCTGAGTTCATTCAGTATTGCAAATATGCGGGTATCCAAATGCAGCATTCGATCCCTTACACACCACAACAAAATCGTGTTGCTGAGAGAAAAAACAGATCACTGAAAGAGATGGTGACCTGCATGATGGAGGCTAAGACTTTGGCACCAAAGTTTTGGGTCGAGGCTATAAAATGTGCATCCTACATCCAAAATAGGGTGCCTCATAAGAAGTTTGATGGTATTAATCCTTTCAAAGCTTGGAATGGGCACAAGCCAGATGTGACCCATTTCAGGATTTTTGGTTCAAAGGCTTGGGCTAGAATTCCAACTGAAAAGAGGAAGGATTTACAATCCCAAATCCAAGAGTGCCTATTTGTTGGGTATTCTGAAAATTCAAAAGGGTACAAGCTGATCAACTTGAGCACTAACAAATATTTCATTGAAAGAGTTGTTCAGTTCGAAGAAGAGCCTTTAGCAATAGTTGAAGTTGGAGAGTCCTCTTCATCACCAGAACCATTGATTGTAAGTGAAGAGACTAATGAGTTTTTTGATTCTGATATGTCTGATAATGATGATTTGATTGCAGATCCTAATAGTCCTAAAAGACCAAAATTGGCAGCAAATACCATTCATGCAGCTGGGGAACTAGCTAGAAATCCTAATGACACTAGGAGGACTAGATCTCAATTTGAGAGTGCCCTTTGTGTGAAAGATCCTCTATTTGATGAGAAGTGATATCTGATGGTTGAATAAGATCCATAGACATATGAAGATGCAACACATGATCCAAGATGGCAAACAACCATGAAAGAAGAATTCAGCTCGCTCCAGAAGAACAACACTTGGGAACTGGTTGATATTCCCCTAGGGAGGAAGCTAGGTCAATGTAAGTGGGTTTTCAAGACCAAGTTTGCTGCTGATGGTTCACCTTTGAAATATAAGGCAATATTGGTAGCCAAGGGATACTCACAAGTACATGGTATTGACTACAATGAAACCTTTGCACTAGTGGCAAAGATGGACTCCATAAGGGTAGCTCTAGACATTGCAGCTTCGAAGCAGTGGAAAGTACACCACATGGATGTGAAGTGTGCTTTCCTAAATGGAGATCTCACTGAGGATATTTACATGCAGTAACCTGAAGGGTTTGTTTCTGATCCATCTTTAGTGTGCAGGTTAAAGAAATCATTGTATGGGCTTAAGCAAGCCCCCAGGGCTTGGTATGCCAAGATTGATGGATTTCTGCTATCACTAAGTTTTGTTCGATGCAAGTCTGATCCTAATGTCTATTTGAATCTGATTCATGGTTCTTTGATTATTATTGTTTTTTATGTGGATGACCTACTGATTACAGGAAGTTCAAAGAGAGATTGCCTCCTTGAAGGATGCAATGAACCATGCATTTTCTATGACATATTTGGGATTGTTGAGCCAATTCTTGGGTCTCGAAATTGTTCAATCCCAACATGGAATCAAAGTACATCAGTCCAAGTATGCTTTAGATTTTCTCAACAAGTTCAACATAAAATATTTCAAGCCAAGCAAGAATCCCTTCCTTTTAGGAGTTAAGCTTGAAGAAGCAGGTTCTTCTCCTATGGTAAATAATACACTATATAGGCAGTTGATTGGGTGTTTGCTTTATCTTACACACACTCGACCTGATTTATATTACATAGTTAGTGTGGCTTCAAGATACATGGATCAACCTCATGAGATCCACTGGAGGGCAGCCAAAAGGATCCTAAAGTTTGTTCAAGGAACAAGAACTCATGGGATCTTCTACAAAGAAAAATCTGATCTTGATTTGATTGGGTTTACTGACAGTGATTGGGAAGGTGACAACACAGATCGAAAGTCTACATTAGGATATGTGTTCATTCTTGTATAAGGGCCAATCAGCTGGCCAAGCAAGAATCAGAGTGCCATAGCACTCTCATCTACAGAAGCAGAGTATAGAGGAGTTGTAAATGCAACAACTCAATGTTTATGGTTGCAGGGGATACTTGGAGAATGTGGCTTCAAATCAGAGTTTTCAACTATTATCTACTGTGATAATCTAAGTGCCATTAGAATCTACAATTATCTAGTCCAGAGACAGCGAATCAATCACATTGAGATCCATATGCACTACATCAGACAACTTGTGCATGATGGTACCATTGTTCTACTCTTCTGTACATCTTCAGAACAAGTAGCAGACATCTTCACCAAATTTTTTTTGTGATAAGACCTTCAACAATATCAAATCACCATTGGAGATTTCTGATCATGCTGTGAAGCATGATTGATGACAAGATTTACAAGTTTTTTTTTCATGTCCATGTTTAAGGGAGGATTTTTCCCACTGGGTTTTTGCCTCTTTCCTTGGTTGTATGGACAAGCACTATGTAATGGGTGACTAAGCCTTATTGCTAGGACCTATATTTTTTGGATATTTACTCATAAATTTAGTGTTAAGGGGGGGTGTTAGAATAATCAACCCATAGTTACCTACATCAGACATTAATTTAATCATTTTTGTCTTATTACCTAGTTTCCTATATTCCATTCTATGCTAGTTGCCTTCTACATGTCCTAGAAGTCAACACATGCTAAAAATGAGTCATGGAGCACTTGGGAAACATCATAGAAACCCATTTTAGCATGTCTACTTTATTCTAGATTCTCCAAAGCGCATATCTTCTTTTTCTGAAAAGCTACCTTGTTTTATAACTGTTTTAAGTAAAAGGAAAATCTAGACTAGGTGTAACTGCCTTGTTTTTTCCCCACATCATCCTCCCTCCTTTTATCCAATTAAAAGCATGTATGATTTATCTTTCCATGCCTCTTTATCTTACCCACTTGAATTAGCAAATTCATGAGCATCTACCTAGATTTGGAAACTACTTTATGCACCTATGGGGGATTTGACTAGTTTTGGTAAGCCTTCTTTTTGACTACTTCGAATGGAATCCTTATGCATTTGAACCTCTAATGTAATTATATATTATAGCAGCCTATTAATTCATAAGGTTGGCTATTGTACACTTATTCTATACAAATTAGTGTTATGCTCCAATTTCAGTGTCCTTTGGTGTGAATTTTGCATGTTTGATTAGCAATTTTGTGAGTTTTATTGTTCTATCTCTTGGGTTCAATTTCCACATGTGTGTGCGTGTAGGGTTTTAGGAAGCACAATCATTGGAGGAAATTTCAAATCAAAATGGGCCTCCTAAGAAAAATAATAAAATAATAAAATAATATTTATTAATTTTGGAGGAAGAAAAGAAAAAAACTACTTTATTTGTTCGTATTTTTGACATATCTCCTTGTGATTTTACTCAAATTTTGATGGGGAGAGCTTGTTGGATGCGAAATTAAATTCTGCATCCAATGAGTACCTACCTGACATACTTTTGACAGACCCTGCTGCCCCAAAAATAAGAAATACCTGAAAAACATGATCATGACTCATTGGATGCGAAATTAAATTCTGCATCCAACGAGTACCCACTCAGCATTCTTTTGACGGACCTCGCTACCCCAAAAACAAGAAATACCTGAAAAAACATGATGGTGATGTCATCATGACATTTTTTTTAGGTATTTCTTGTTTTTGGGGCAGAGGGGCCCGTCAAAAGTATGCCAAGTGGGTACTCGTTGGATGCGGAACGTAATTTCGCATCCAACGAGCTCATCTGATCGAAATTTGAGTAAGAACACAAGGAGATATGTCGAAAATACGAACAAAAAAAGTAGTTTTTTTATGATACCTATCCCCAAATCTATATTAAAAATATTGTTTAAGACTTATATGATATTTCAAATTTAAAGCAATTTCATTTGCTAACACATGATGACATGGAATTTGAATTATGGTTAAAAGGCCCATTTTGAGTTGAAATTTCCTCTAATGTCTCAAACTAATTATTTGATAATGAAGCCCTTAGATTAACAATAGCAACGTAATATGCCAGTGTAGGGTGTTGACCCCAGTTCTATTAGGAGGGGTGGGGGTGTTACCCACCATTTATCCTACGAAACCTTGAATCGTGGGGGGGTCATTTTATCCATACTTTCTAAGGCGTTGTGTTGACTACTAGTGGTTACCTGCTAGGGAAGATTAATCGATGGTGCTATAGGCGATTTGGTATATATAGTTGGTGCTCCTAGATATTCCAAGAAAGGAAGGATAATATGTGGAAGATAATGGTTAATTAGAAAGGTGATGAATGTGGGTAAGAAAGATGAGGAATTTATATTTAAAACAATTCATTACTCACGTGTGTGTTAAAACTCTTGCTTTACCCTTCCATGAGAGAAAGTAATTATGTAGTTGTGTTATGTTTATATAAACTAGTTAGTAAAATTGATGATGTTTAGTCACTATATTATTGCATATGTATATGCAATATGAAATAATATATGCTATCTACATTTATCATTACCTACACAATATATGCATATTTTATCTACGCATACACACACTATGCATGTACGCTAGTATTACTAGAAGTAGTAATAAAATCTTATTTAATTACAGAATGATTAATGTAGTGTTTAGGGAAAACCTAAATCTAGGTATAGAAATGTTTGAAAAATATCGAAAGCATTTATTATTGTTGGCGTGGTTAATTAATTAAGGACGAGGTTGTCAGAAATTTTGGGAGAATTTTTCATTTACTTAGATACGTATTTCTTGGCATTTATTTTATGATCACGTTTTATCAATTCCTTGGGATTAATTATTTAATTAATATTCTTTTTTCTAGAACTAATCAAAGGGATATTAATGAGGATTGAATGGGGTGGTTAAGAATGGATTTTGGGAGATAAGAGAAGGGGTATCATGATCATGGTTCTTTGAATTGGTGAAATTGACGAGAAGAAAGAAAACCTTTGTTGTAAGATAGGAATGAGGAAAACATTGAGAAATTCTCATAGATTGGATACTGTGGGTTTCTATTGTTGTTCATGGCAACTTCAGGCATGGAGGGACAAGGAAACTATGTGTTTTCTTGGAGCTATGGAGACGATGAGGTTGTTCCTAGCTAGAAGGGAGGTAAAAACTACGGTTTGGGAAGGATTGTGGTAGGGAAAAGAAATAAGGATTGGGGATAACTCAAATAGATTTACCAGATATTTCTCTAATATCGTCCATTTCCTGCTTATTTAATTATTAGTTGTTATTCAGTTGATGAAATCAAGGGTATTCTATTATGTTATTATGATGAGGAAGTATCTATGGAATATTTATTATGAAATTTGAAACTGTTATCATTATTATGAAATGATGAAAATTGTTAGAATGATAAGTTAGTATTTTATTTAATTAATTCCTACCAAAAATGGTTAGAAAGGATAATCTTAATGCACAACTAAAA
Organism: Pseudotsuga menziesii; assembly: GCA_001517045.1. Classification (NCBI taxonomy): domain Eukaryota; kingdom Viridiplantae; phylum Streptophyta; class Pinopsida; order Pinales; family Pinaceae; genus Pseudotsuga; species Pseudotsuga menziesii. The sequence continues at coordinate 1,094,360 of LPNX010463833.1, read as the reverse complement.
TTTAAGGATTTAATTAATGCTTTATGTTTATTATAATATAAGGGACCAGTCAGCTTAATCAAGTCCTTACATTGCTCATTTAAGGAGTAAATAAGGGTATCATCTAGGAACACTTCGATAAAACGGTCTAAATATTTCTAGAATACACTATTTATTTAGTTCATAAATGTTCCTTGGGAATTGGTAAACTGAAATGGTACCATGATGAATTCAATTACAAAGCTTTGTTCTAAATGCATTTTTGGTTATATTTTTTTTCTTAGTTCTTTGCTTGTGGTATCTGGATCACAATTTGATCTTGGAAAACACTAAATATCCCTTTAGTTTATTAAAGAGGTCATGATGCAATCCATTGGATACCTATTTATAATGGTGGATTTGTTCAAATATCAGTAGTCAATGCATATCCTAAGTTTTATGTCCTTGTTTTTCACAAATATCACTAGCACTTCCTAAGGTGATACACTAGGCTTGATCAACCCTTGCTCAAGCAGTTCCTTGAGTTGCAAACTCAACTCATAAAGTTTTTGGGCATTCATGCAAAATAGTGTTGTGGTATGAGTTATTTACTTGGTTTCAAGGGAATGGAGAAATCAAATTCTTGCATAGGAGGAAAACTAACAATTCTATGGGAAATAAATCCTAAAATTTATATAGTTTGAAATGAAACTTAGAAAATGGATTGGACTCTTCATTAATTTCCTCAACCACATAGATTTTACAACCTTTCCTCATACACTTCTTAACCTTCTCGGATGAGATGAAGAGAAAAGAAATTTCTCACTTAACCCCTTCAATCACTACTGACTCTCCTAAACCATTTTTTAGAGAACATTCTTTCTATAGTGGTCTACCAGGAATCAATGATATTTGTGTTGATGGAATCGTATGACAAATCATAGGTTCCTAGAACCATAGTATACAAACTAAATTTTGTGATACAAATCCCAATTTTAATGATACAATGCTTGAATAGGGGACCTATAGATTGTTTAACATTAGATGCCATTTCTACCATCCTAAAGTAAACTTGGTCATGATATTCCAATACCCATCTAATTATAGTATAAGGGGAAATAAAAAACTATTAGTGAAACCATAATGAATAAAAAAAAGAAGAATGTTTTTAATCATATGAGTAGACTCGAAAACTATGACATGATTCTTATCTTAATGATGGTTTATGATGGCATGAATCCGATGTTGGGTCTGGTTTTTACCCCATTTGCTTTACCTTCTCATTGATTGGTCCCAACTTGATATCACATGAATTCCTTTCTATAATGGGGACTCTCATAGTCTCAACACCATGTTTCACCTTGTCTTTCTATTTGACACTAATCATGACCACCACGTCCCTCAGATATACCACCTATTCCTTTTAAGTAGGGCTAACCCTATATCCTATTAGATATATTCTAAATGTTATGCCAACAACCCTAGTTATGTTGTTTGGTATTTCATGAAATCCATACCTAGGCCTCCAAACTTTGATGACCCTATATTCATAGGGTTCTTTGAAGGACTCATAACTCTTTGATTGAAATTTTCATATCAATAATCTTTTGGGTCTACTTGTATAAACGTTTTGTCAATTCCATGGTCATGGGTTTCCATATGGAGAATTCAACTTGAACTAAAGGATCAATCCCATGAAGGAGTCTTTCGATTTGCAATTTATCATATTCCATATAGTCGACATGATGAACTAATGTAAATAATTAAACCTTATTAACTTTTATGAGTTTGTAGTTCTTCCTTATTATATAGAATGCACCTATTTGTTGGTGTTTGTATTCATTTGACAAGGATCAACTCATAAAGTTTTCCTTGAACATCTTCCATGTACCTTGCATGGGGGTGACCTACAACTGAGTTGTTTTTTTCACCTGCCACAATATAGCTTCCACTTTAATTCGAGTCATTTCTATTTGTGTGTTTTCCACAATAGTGGATCTCTTAAATTTGAGTGCTTTTTTAAACCTTATCACCCAACCTTCTACTACCTTCGCCCTTCTTAGTTGGACAACCCTAGTAATTTGGATTTTTGTACCTCTTCCAAAATATATAGGGCTCTTTTCTCTCATAGGCACTGGACAAAAGTTTATGATCTTGTATTTGTTTCTACTCCAACTCCTTCTCTTGACCCTAATCTATATTTGTATTTTGACATTGGCTGGAAACCTAATCTTTAAATACGTTGGTCATTTCTCCTAGATAACATAGGATGCTATACACAATAAGGGTTCTAGCTTTACAAGTGACTTGTGGTTTCCTTCGGTGCTTAGGGTCCATAGGTACTCCTAAAATATTCATGGCCCAATTCTTAGTTTCAATGTCTTAATTTTAATGAATATGGATTCCTACCATTATTTCTCAAGGTTAAGTAAGAATTAATATTTTTTATTATTTTTAGAAATTGCATGCATTTACATTACATGTGTTTTGCATGTACTTATTATTGTGTATGTTCCCTAACAATTAAACCTATGAATTTTGGGACTTTATTTTAGAGATAATAAGGTTCATGTTATAGGTTTAGGGATCAAGCACACATATTAACAATCAAATACTCATAAATTAATTGTCACCAAATATGTATTAATATTCAACCATGCATATGAACATGTGTAAGGTAATTAATTTCCTACCACTAGTATGAAAACAAAGAAGAGGGGAGATAAAGAAGAGAAGATGCATCCTATGAAAGTATAGGGATAAAAGTGTCAAATGGTCCTTCCTCATGTATTACTCTTTCCAATGCACTCCACCTATGGTTTTTGTACTTTCAATGTGTTGACTCAAGCCTAATTGGGTCACGTGTATTTCTCATAGAGTATCTTCAACACCCATGGAAACGCCTATACTGGGTCACATGTATTGCTCATAGAGTATCTTCAACACCTATGGAAACTCAATGAATTATGCCAAAATAACAGGTACCATGAGTAGCTTTGCTTAATATATTATAACTACAAATTGGACTTTAGTATACTTGTAATTTCCATTAATTAGATCCCAAAATATACCATCTCAATGGGATGGATTTGCGAATTTTATAAGATACTAGGGGTGTGTTATCTTACACTCAAGATGATACAATGAGATACGGCTAACACCAAATTTTTTTCACCTAGCTCTCTATGGTCCAAACCATAATTATACATCATTATCCCACCATTATTTCCTCCATTTTGACCTTCACAACCAAAATTCCACTAAATATGGTCCAAAAAATTATTATTCCGTCCCCCATAAATACAGGGAAGTTGAGCATTTGTTGTGATTTATCCCCACTCTCTCCAAAAAGGACCAAAAAACCCTAAAATGAGAATGGGTAAAAAACCATAGATAAACACCATGAAAAATAAAATACCATGGGTCAACAAACCTTGGATCATCCTATAAATACACTGTGAAGGTCTCCCCAAAAACACTTTTAGTCACACTTTTGAACTATTTTGTCAACTTTTCACTTTTTTCCATTATTCCCACATTTTTCCATATCCTTCCCATGGTGTATGTTGAGCTTGATCCATACCCATTTGGATCCATTTCCACTATTTGACAACCATTAGTGGAGACAACTAGAGAACTAAACCGTGGATACGATGGACCATCTCCTCAAATCGCTGTAGTGGCCCACATTACAAAAAGGTATGTATGTTATTGCTTTTTGTTAGTTAGGTAAATATATATATATATAAAATATAAACGTTGTTGTTGTTATTATTTGTTAGTGCAAGTAAAAATTTAGATATCCTTCGCACCATGAACTCTACCCTATGATTCGATTGATCTAGGGTAAGTGCTTTTGCATGTAGTAGGGAAGGAATTCCCATTAGAGTTTTGGTGAATCCACTCAGTTGATCCTTTTATATATTTGTTTTTAGAAGATGTTTCTACTGGTTTGTTATACTTGTGTACCTTCAGCTGCCACATATATGACTCCCTCCCCCTAGATCCGATCTAGTTTTGCCTCAGATCCTTCCCCTTTGGCCCAAGCCGACAACCTTTTCTGAAAAAATCCTCACTTATGATTGGATCACACTTATTTGGTAGAAATATGTGACTAGGTTTCAAATTTTTTCCCGATAATCACAATTTAGGTTGCACCTTCTGCCTCAATAAAAGAATCCTAGACCAAAATCGCAGATCGCACTTGTCTTGGCTCCCAGAGCGACCCCAATCACTTCTATGACCTAGTTTTGTGCGACTTGTCATGCATAAACCTCTATTTTGTGCAACCTAAGTGTTCAAACTATTTTTCTTTCCTAATCATGGCTGTTTGATAGTTTTGTGTGACCTCGATCACACCTGTTCCGTCGACAGTGCGACCTGCAATTTTTCATCCTGTTTCGGTGTTTGAGATCCTTTTTCTTCTATGTTCTACCCTTTCTTGACCTTTTTCTTTCCATATATGATCCATTACATCCCCCTATTTTGTTTTACGGTCCTATTTTGCTTTTATGTGAGCCCCTTTAGTCGAGCTTTGTAGTTGAGACCCCTATGTGTTTCCTACAACTTGATTACTTCCTTATGTGCTCATTTACTTGTGTACATTTTATTTTTTGGAAGAATTAGTTATTTTTGCATGATATTTACTTTCATTTACTATTATTTATCTGCATTTTCATCTTGGCTGTGATATCACTGGGGTTTATACATATCACTTGTGCACACATCTCACACCCTAAAGTAAAATGCTTGGTTCATGATGTCAAGCTAGTCTAAAAAATAAACTTAATTCAACTAACATTGTAACCTCATTTGAGGACCAAAAAAATCTTGTAGTTAAGTTAGGACAGCAGGGATAGGCATCCAAATAACACCCCTTTGTCACTCACATTTGAGACATAGCTGTTGTCCATTAGGGTGCCAAAGTCCTCTAGTACTTGCTGAAATGATCATGAACAGTCTGTCAGAGGCCCCCCTGCTCTGTCGGAATAAGCCACAACGAAGGGGTTACGAAATTCAGGGTGAAATACTGCACTCCATTCTACACCGAATGATAACCCTTCATAGTCCTCCTTATGCATGCCAGAGTATAGCGGGTGCCAAGGACCAAAGGAATGAAGTGCAAGGAAACCACTCTAGACGTGTCATGAATGAGGTAGCCTGGTTTCCATTTTATCTAGGGCTCTTGTACCCGAGGTCCCTCTCGATAGAGGGATTCTCTTATCCTATTGTTCTTCCATTTCATATTGTTTGAATGTGATTTCATCACCTAGCAGAGGATACAATTGGTGAGGAGCTTCCATCTTGTAGCTAAGAGATTGATTGCACTTATACCCCATAGGTTACTGCGTCACTTTATTTCTAGGTAGTGTTTCTTATTTCCTTTCTGGCCACTATGTTGTAGACTCACTTTTTGTAACACATTGTTGCAATTCGACTTTAGATCTCTCTTTTTGGACCATGAGCCACCATTTACATGCTCTCCTTCTGCACACTTGACTATAGTTGGATTTTTGAGCCTGGGTTTGACACTCTTGTGCCTCCATTCATTACACAACACATCATCATGTCATCATAGCTCTAACACACTACTCACATAGGCTTAGGGGGAATGCCCCTTAGTTCGGTTCCTCGAATTGTCATCGTCAGATCCATATTAGACATCATTCACCACCTTCAGATACATATACTTCATTTGAGTCTAATTCAGATTCCTATAGATCCGAACTGACCTTGTTCATTTCCCCATCTATCCCCATGGCTGGTGTACCTCCTAACTCATTTCAGGGGGGACGGTTAATAGTGGGATTGTGTCCATTCCACCCATAATTCCGGGTATCCCTTCTGCCGGAACCATCGGTCTTGGCCCTAGTGGACCCCTTGCCACCATACACACTATTGTTGGTCCGCTACCCTCTAGTGGTGGCCCCACTCCAGCCATCATGGTTCCTACCATACCACCATTCATACATGGGGGAATTGGACCTTCTAATTCCATTATGGATATTCTTACAATCCAAGTGACTTCTCCTATTGTTGGAAGTCGGCTTTACCACCCCAATTTACCCACGGGAACTACATTCCCGCTGGCGCCGACACCATTGCTATCTCTTCCCGATCCAGTCTTAGTTCTACTCTACCATTCATGACTAGTCTCAACCTTCCTAATATGGCACGGCTGAAAAATGACCACATTCACCATAACCTATTATGGCCTCCCATGCCTATTAAAATCCCATCAGGAATCCCTAAGTTTGAGGGAAAGGCAGGAGAAGACCCCCAAAACCACATTATGTCATTCCACTTATGGTGTTCATTTAACAACATAGTGGATGATTCTACCTGATTGTATCTATTCTAGAAGACACTCATAAGTGTTGCGACCAAATGGTATATCAAACTGCCTCATGCGACTTACTCAGAATTTTCCTCATTAGCCTCGATGTTTCTCCTGTATTCCCAGTTACCCGTTCATTATGATGAGGGTGTGGAAATCCTATTATCCTATAGAAAAAACATAGCTACCCATATCATGGATCATATCCATGAGTGGCATCGTTTCCGTAGCTTGTGTAAGATCCAGTTATATGATAGGATTTTCCTAGATTGGTTTCTCAAAACCTTAATCCCCCCCATCGCCAAGGATGTTGCATCTGAGCACCCACAAACTAAGGAGGAAGCCATCCTCAAGGCACAATAGTTCGATTTCATCTACACCCAATCAAGTTATATGTATACCATTTTTCTTGATGCTCCCCGTGCTGGATCCTCACAGCGAGATATGCCAGGGGAATCCCATGCTGCTGATGGAGTCATTATCTATATTACCCAACATCCTCACCTTTGCATGACCTATACTTCGATGCCACCTCATTCCGATACCACCCCTAGTGTTTCCCAACCAGGTTACACCCCTAATTTTTCAAGCATAACGGTTCAGTCCAGAGCCACACCTTCCTATGCATCTCCCGCACCAATTCCTCACGTTAATGGAACAAATTTCTTGGAAATTGCTTGTAATGGCCAGACTGTAGGATTTGTATCCCCCGTAGCTAATCCTTCCTATTACCCACTACCTATGCAACCTACACTTGCTTCGTCCTCGACTTCTCCTGCTCCTCAAGGACAGGTCTACGCTCAACAAACTCTCCATAATAAACCCGCCCACAATAGCCAACAAGGGGAGGGAAGATGAGAGAGAGGTAGGAACTATGGAAACAACCAATGTTAAGGAGGTGGCCAATAACCCAACCATTTTGACAACAAGAAAGAAAATCCCCATGCATAGAATCCCCAACGTCCACTCAAACCTGGGAATAACTCTCAGTTGCAGACTAACCATCCATCCACCATTTGTAACACTTACGACCATTATACACACCTGTGACACCATATGAATCAAGTTCTCCATTTACTACAAATTGATAATCAACATGTCCCCAACGCGGCTGCTTTGGCTTAGCCAAACCAAATGCCATCATGTCCTCCACCCATCTTGCTGCAAAACCCCTTACCAAATCAAGGATTGGTTGCAACTCAACTATTGGTGCCACAAAATACCACAACCACTTTTTCAGGTCCACTCGTTGATCTTGGTGTCCATCACCTTATGACGTTATCGTATGATGTCAACTTACAGACTCGACGAAACAAGCATGGCTCCACCATGGAAACCATTAATCCCTCTGTGTCATCTACCTCCATTGCTATCGATATGTCTTTACATTTGTCGAGACCATACTGACAAAGTCTCGTGGTTCCCTTTGTGTCGCATCGTGAACAGTCCCACTACCAGAGCCTTGGTTAACTATAATATAGTTGACGACTTGGCCCAGTCTCCCTAGGTCATGTCCACTTTGGAATTCCTCAATACTTGTCCTTTTCAACACAAAGCATTGTTGTAAATTTTAGGTGCTGTAGATCCCTTTGATTCCTGGTTTATCACTTTTGACTTGGATCAAGGAGAACCCCGGAGGCCATCATTTGTCTCCTTCTAAGTTCCAGTCACGATTTGGAATTTGGTCATTCATCGATGCATCATCAATGAGGGGGAATCTACCTGTGTTATGTCAACCTTTGTTTGGTATAAACTTGGATCACCAACCCTTCAACCTTCCACCACTACCCTTCACACCTACAATGGCTATGCTGCTCAACCCTAGGGCATCCTCATGAATGTCCTTGTTGACTTAGCCGACAAAACGATGTTTATTGACATTGAGGTTTGCAACACCCAACTCTATTACAACTTCCTCCTAGGACGTAGTTATATGTATGCAATGTGAGCCATTTCCTCTATCATCTTTCAACTCTTGATGTTCCCCCATGATGGGAAGATCATGGCCATCAACCAACAAATGTATTATGATCCAATGGGACCAACCACATTGGAACAAATCCTCCCTACTATTAACACCACCATCGACAACATGTCCATGCCTTCCTTATCTGTCGTTGGCCCATGCTTATTTTCCATTTGCCATTTGATAGACACCTTTTTTCCTTACCACCTACTACTTCATCAACTGATTTATCAGATTTTTGCACTGTCACATCCAATAACATTTCGACCTCCTTGCAACCTCTGTCGCAACCTCAACCACATACCTGGGGGAATTATTGGGCGTTCCCCGTACATACGATCCCCCTTTTTTTTCCACCATCTTGAATTATGAGTAAGCCTGTCATGGATACTTTCAACTTGCCTAGATTCACTTTGGGTATTCTCATGTGGTACCTAGATCCACCTACCACTCCCCTAACTCCCCAGATCATGTTGACTCCCTTCCAACCTATTGAGACGATGTCTTACCCACCTCCTGGTACCCAAATGACTACTTCTGTCTGTACTAATGCCCCCCTCTTTCCACAAAGACTAGGGCAAAGACGCCGAAAACGGCGACAGAACCATGTCCTCCTCCTACATGTTCTTTATGTGATTTCCAAGGCTATGCGACACAAAATTTTCCTGATTTTCCTATCCTTCGCACCCTCATGTGCACAATTGTCAACAATGATGATGCTCTAGTTGTCACCATACCAACCATACCTACGGTTAAGAAAAAATCAGTTCGAACCAACCACTCATGTGCGGTTTGTGTCATTTATGGTCATTATTCACACCATTTCACAAAATTCCTTGAGTACTGTTTGCTCCTCAGTGACCTTCACAAGCACTCCCATGAGTCCAAAATCATTGTCCTTGAAGAGATCCACCCTCCAACCTCTTCCTCGAACACGAATAACACCATTTATACAATCTCTACTTCCAGTAGTCCTTCCTCCTCATTAAACATTGTAGACCCCCCTGATTTTTCCTGGCACCACGTTTGTGACGATGGAGAGATCCTTGAAACTACCATCAGTTTTACCCCATTCCATTTAGTCCATGGTGTGGAATTGGTTCTTCCCATTGAACGCTAGATTTTGTCACTTCACCTTGCCATCGAAATTCTACCTGATAGTTCATCGTTAGAACAACACCTACTTATTCTTGAATGAACCAATGAGGATTGTCGATTTTCTCTCTAAATGATTGAAGTGGATAAGACTCGGTTGAAGTCCCACTATGACTCCCATGTTCACCCACACAGCTTTAACGAGGGGGAGCTAGTCGTCATTTATGACCAAGCCCATGATAACACTGGAAAAGGAAAGTTTGAATCCATGTGGTATGGCCCTTATGTCATCCATCGATGTCTTGGGGAGGGGGAATATCTCCTTCCTGACTCTGACTGTCGGCTCTTGAAGAATCCTCGCAATGGGCTCTACCTCAAGAGGTTTTATGCTCGAAGTCACCCACCATGAGTACCTTTGTATTATAGTTCTTATTTTTTGTTTTGCATCGTTTTTACCACAAGCCTCCCAGTTTGTTTCCTTGGTTTCTCCAGATGGATCCCACCTTGCCTTTCTATGTTGGTTTCACTTACGGCACAAGTAGATGGTATCCTAATCTTGCCTCAGCTACATGGGTCATTTATTCCCCGTCACATGATTTGATCCATATCGACGGAATGTGTGTTGGTATTGCTACAAAAAACCAGGTTGAGTATGACGGTGTCATTGGTCTCTTGACCACTGCGCTTAACTTGGGTATTTGTCACCTTCATGTCTTCCTAGACTCCCAACTGCTTGTCTCATAGTTTAATAGATGCTACTGGGTACACGATCCTTTCCTCTTTAGAAATTTCCTACGCACTAGACACTTGGTTAGATATTTTGAATCCATTTCATTCATGCATGTTCCAAGAAGTCTCAATAATGTATCATACAAAATGGCGAATGATGTTCTAGAGTGGCACATCAATCATCACATATAGAAAATCAACTTCATCATGCATCATCATATAGTCATGCATACATATGTCATAAACATCATATAGGCATAATCATAAAATATACTCATAAAAAACCATAAAAATTGCACAAGGTGCATTCACATGCATATATGTCATATCATAATGTTTAGTACAAAATGAGAAGCTCCATAGGATTTCTCATCTGATCATACATATCATACAAAAATCCCTATGCTCAAATGCATTGGGGGCAACATCACAAGCTGCTAGTCTGAGTCATCCTCCTCTGACTTTGTGTTCTCCTCCTCATCGGAGCTCTACTCCTCCATTAGATTGTCATCCTGTGATTCCACTATGACATACTCAGTAGCAACTGTGATCCTCCTCATGAGAGAGATCCACTCTGAAGGAGCCTTGTAGCACGCAACATTCAAATCATCATCTAGGTACTTCCACCCATCGTCGATGACCCCACCCAAAAACCTCTCCATGTCCAACCATAGTGAGTCCAATGTCACACTCTATTAGCTCCTCTTCCCTTGAGCGGGTGGATCTAAACCCTCCACCCTACCCTTGCACCACTGGTACCTTGCTGGAGGGTGTGGCCCCACATCTACACATGCACACAATATTTCATCAGTATCTATCACACACATTATCTAGCTATCATTGTTATAGCGTATTTTACCACACATGGTGAATCACACTTTAATGGCCTTCCCTGTCCTTATGCAGACTCCTTAGACCCCATGGACCATTTTTGTTCCTTTGATGTTTCCTAGATCATCCCTAAAAACATGCTTAAATTGCCATACGCGACTTTTAAACCCTTTATTGCATATATACACGGGTTTGACCTCTAAAACTGCGTACATCGGGATGTGTGCAAAAGGCCAAATTATTTTGGAGTTTTCGTTGATGTGGATCCAATTCACTTGTCTCCTGGCCTTCCATATGCCTTGAGATCGCTCGGATTCAACCTTTCATTACCCCATTGAAGAGTTATATAAGGAACCCTTTGGATACATTGAAGGCATGAGAAATTGGGAGCAAGAGAAATATAGTCCATTGTTGCCAGAACTTGTGCTTGAGTCTGCATCCACTTTGTCCCTTGGAGCACTTTTGTGTTCTTCCCAAGCTTGCCTTTTGCTTGTGAGCTTGCTATCGAGGGATGGAGGATTGAAGTTGTGGAGACCCAAGTGGGGGACTTGGTTTCTCCGATTCGCAGATGTGTCAACAGAGGTTGTATTCATTGTAATCTCTGATTTTATATTAATATAAATATCTTATCCTACCCTTGATTACTTGTGTTTGGCTTTAGATTTTATTGGCGTATGCTCTTTGCACGTTAGCTTGCCTAGGGTTTGCATAATTAGTGAGTCTTTTGCTTTTTTTGAGTCATTGTAGATTCGGGTGTGGCTCCTCACTTTTCTCATTGTTTAGCAGGACTTCCACCTTCTACATCTCCTCCTCCTTTGGGAGAGAGAAACACACGGTCTAGGCGGACCACTTCACACATTGATTCACATGTGATGGGAGATCATGAAGATGGTATTCCTAAGTTGTCTTCTCCAACTCAAGTGGAGGACGGAGAGTTTACTACTACATTTGATCCTTCACCTGATATGCCTGCACATTCTGGGTTTGATCCTTCACATGAAAGACCTACTCACTCTAGCTATGATCCCTCATTCACGGGTCACCGGTATTGGATGCCGGGCGAGGAGACTCATCATGAACCCACAAGCACTAGTTATGGTAGTTATGGTATGTGTTATAATCTCATAGATCACATAAGGTTACCAATAATACACACTAAAACATATATAAATCTTAAATAGAGACAAGAGACAAGAACAGATGGAATTAAACAGATTATATTATTACAATGAGTCCATACAATGTAGAGAACTGAATTGAGTTTTCATCTGGCTCAACAGCCTAATATATATGATTTACAGAACGGTTACAAAATAACTACCTGTCGGTTAGGTGAACCAACGCGACCTTAGATGGCTGACATAATCTCTTATTTTAGTCGGCCGACCGACTTAGTCGGCTAATCGGCTAAGTCGGCCCATCGACTTAGTCGGCTGATTGACTAAGTCGGTCCTCGTTCAAGTCAACTTATCAACTTGCTCCTTCTACATCTCCCCCACGAACAAAACATTTCTTCATCCCAAAGAAACAGGGAGGTACACAAATTTCTTTGTTGGTCTTTCAAAAATTTACTGTGGTGGGCTGTGAAGTCAGATGGTTGGTCATTTTTGTACATAGACTTCAAAAATGGCTTGAGCTGTGATGGAGAGGTGATGTTGGAAATCTGTCCAACTCTGCAAATCTTTCTAGATATCGATGGTCAGTGTGGTTAAGCCTGACAAGATCGACATTTTCTCTGAGATGGGGACTTCGGCTATCCTTTCCATATTGGGGCCCATGAACTGGTCCTATTCTTTTGCAGTCTCGATAAGTCGTTTCATCTATGGGAAGATGATGTTGACTTTCTCTAAGTTGGGGAGATCTTGTTACACCCACTGATGTGCTTCCTGTTCCAGTTTCTGCAGTTTGGTGGTTTCCAGCACTATCTGTTCTTCTATTGTTTGTCTAAGTGCTACCTCCGTGGTTTTTCTGCTCTCCAATGCCTGAATCCCTTGCTGAGTTTGTCGTGTCTACTGATAAACTTGCCCATAGTGAGTAGGACGGTCTCTTAGTACTTCTTCGGTTACGACAGACTCCTCCATATGGTCCTGCAATACTTTGTATGCTTCGGAAAATGCAGTGTGCTGTGCTAGTAGGAATCGAGCAGTTTCCTGTTTCTGTTCCTCCTTAGTTTCCTGAATGTGCGCTTGGAGGGTCGACACCATGCTCTCGAATAGCTGATACGCTCTTTCAAGCAGTCTATCTGTGTCGATCTCGATGGGGCCTGGCAGGATAGACTCAGCCAAATTTATGCATCTGTCGAGAAACTCAATCTGTTTTGTGTGTTTGGCCTGAAGTTCTTTACTTTTCTTTGCACTCCTCGACTTTGCTTCGCTCGCTAGGGTTTTGAGGAGTTGTCCCATCTCTGTGTCGGTTAAGGAACTTGCGTCCCTCAAGATGATTTGGATTTTGGGAGACTTCCCATGATGCTCCTTCCTCTTCTTGTGATTTTCTGCTTCTGTCTCCTGTGTACCTGCAATAGTTGATCTAGGATCTTGGGTTTTTGGGTTAGAAGATGATGGTTTGTCTGATTGGGGAGGTGGGATGGTAGCTACCTCTGGTTGTGTCGATGTAACCAGTTGTGGTGGGCCTGTCTCTGACTCAGGGGGTGGTGGTGGTGGTGATGGAGTGGGTGAATGGTCGGGGGTGATGGGTTTGGGGAAGTATGGTGGAGTGGTGGGTTGTCAGTTTGGTGGTGTGCATTTATGTCGAAAGTCATGTCTGCTCCCGTCGGTGTAGTTGCTGGTAGGTTGGCTTGGGGTACGGGGTCGGCCGGGTCAATAGTAGAGGTCACAAGTCTAGTCACGTGGCCTTCCTTGTCGAATTGTCATGTGAAGGTCAACGTGATGGTTGCAACTATTGGGGGTTGTGTGCTCCTACCTATATAGATGGGATCCTGGGTGGAAATATTCTGGGCCGACTGAAACAGCGCAGGAAATGTCTCGAAGAAAGCTTGTAAGTCGGTGTCTCTGTCAAATTTTGCTTTAACCGTCTCTAGCATTACACTTTTGTATAAGTCGAGGGGGCTGACTGACTGTTGTGTTGGTGCTTGTTCTTTGATTATTTATGTCAGTGATGGGGGTGGAGGTGTCGACACAAGATCGACAATGTTTTCAGGCGTCGTCATAGTTTTTTCTTTCTTCGGTCGACCTGCTTGTGCTCCTGCTTCGACGAAGCGTTGGAATTGGGTTTCGACCGGCACTTTATTTGCGGCGGCATCCTCTATAATGTCAAGGGCCGTAGCTGCCAGTTCCTCTTCATCGTCTGATGATTCGGAAATGATAAGTTTGCACTTACCTTTACCTTGTTGTTGTTCTTGTCCTTTTATTTTCTTTCTAGCTGCTGCTATTTCGTTGGCGAGTTTCCAAATGATGCATTTTGTAACAGCATACTCAGGGTTGTCGGGTTCGACTTCACCTGTCAGTGCCTGAGTCGGGACGACACTTGCTGGAGCCGGAGGAGTTGTTTGTTGCTGTGGTTGTGGCTTTGGTTTTGTAAGCTGTGGGTCTGCTTTCTTTGCGGTCGGAGGTTTGATGGTTATCTGTAGTCGACCAGTGTGTTCAACCGGTGTGTCCTCCGACATGAATGTGCTAATGTAGAGGTTGAGCTCATAGTCTTCCTCCTTTTCTTGGTCGGTGAGTGGCTCTTTGATTGAGAAGTCGATTTGTTTGGTTGCTGCTGGTACTGGTATCTTCGTCTTAGCCTGTCGAGACAATTCTTGGAAGATCTAGTCGACAGACGGATAGTAGTCGAGGGCTTTGGTGTTGGAGGCCTCACCCTGCGTGTACCACACCGAGGTATGGTCGAGCTCCAGCTGGATGTGGGAGTTCGCGGGTAGATTTCGTCGGATGTTTTGAGGCACCCTCCATTTAGTCATGCGAACTTTCAGTTGTTGGAACCAGTTCTCCAGGAATACTTTCCCCTGCTATAGTTCGTGCAGGGTTCCTCTCTGGGAGAAAGGTTTAAAACTCCACATGTCGAACCTGGACAGTTCCTGAAAGACTGGGCTTCTTTCTGGGAAAATGTGGTACATAACGATCCATAAGATGAGGGAGGGGAGATTTATGATTCCCCCCGTTTCTTGGCATCGCTCACAGACGGTTTTTACCATGTTGGCAACATAATCCCCCCATATGTAGAGTCGTCCATCGGTGGCAATAGTGTCGACGGCTTCCAGCATTTCTAACTTTGAGGTCGCTGCCTCGACCTGCTAATGTGAGTGTGATTGCAATGATTTTGGCCACAATCTGTGGCGTTCAAGTTGTGATTTGGCCGATCATCAACCCTTTTGAGTTTTTTCTAGAAGGTGATCCTGTAAGCTCTTCGACCAGTCCTTCTTTGATTTCGACTGGTACAGGGTCTCCTTTATTAGAAAGGCCAATCAGTTTGGAGATGACATCTCCAGAAATGTCGATCGACTCATCAAAGTAGAACCGGCCATTGTGACAGTGACTGATGATAAATTTCACAGCAGCTTCCTTCGTGCCACCAAAGCTAGCCATCAGCGGTGCGTTGGCGTAGCTAAAGAGAGTGCTACATTTAATTTACTGTGCTGCTTGAGTGGCCTTTTTGTCGACAAATTCCCACTCTTGGATCTTGGACCATAGTTTCTGCCATGGGCCTTCCTGTACTTTGGTATTTTTGATGTTCTTCAACCTGCGGACCAAAGGTTTATCCGCAGCCTGTATCTGTTTTGCCTTGGTCGATGCTCTGGTCTGCTTGGGGGCCATTGTGTCTGTTTGGTCAATGTTACTATAGGGTTCTCTATTTTTGGTCGACTGAGTGTTCTGATTCTTTGTCTGTATAGGTTGCAGTGAGTGAACCTTCGGCAGTTTGGTATTTATAGGCGATGCTGTGTTTGGATGCGGCAATGGCTGTATTAATGGCAGACGTGATGTTCCAGCTGGAGTACGCGAGTGTGAGTTAATGGTGACTTGCTTTCGGCGCTCGAGGTCATGAATGCGTGATGGGACTATTGAGGTTGTCGGCTGGTGTCGGTGTTGAGAATGGTCGACAGGAATGGTCGAGGGTCATGATGTCGGTTTTTGAAATGGTGATTTCCTGTCATGGTTTTGTGTTTGTGGGTTATTATTTTGTGTTTGGAGTTAGTTTTGTATGTATTTTGGTTGTCGGTTATGGTTGTTATATGATTTTTCTTTTTCTTTTTTTTCTTTTTTTTGGAATGTTAGTTTCTGTAACGTTTTAGTTGGGCTCCATTAATGAGCTTCCGAAATACTAGGCCCTGTATCGTCCTTAGTCGGACTGATCCGTTGGGATGTATCTCTTTGACAATGTAAGGTCCCATCCATTATGTGTGGATTTTCTTAGGTTTTCCTTTGATTCGACTATTGTAGAGTAAGGCAAGGTTGTTGACCGCTAGGTTTTTTTTCTTGATGTTGCGGTCATGCCATGCTTTCTGTTGTTGCTTCTGAATTTCTTTGTGTTGTATGGCGATGAGTCGGTGCTCTTCCAGCTTGCTGAGCTGAAGTAGTTGGTCCTTCCTTCCCTGTTCGACATCGACATGTAGGATTTTTGCAATAGTAGGTGTCTATTGTCGGAAGTGTAGTGGGATTACTGCTTCTTGTCCGTAGACTAGTCGAAACCGGGTTTGGTCGGTTGATCGTTTATAGTCTGTTCTGTATACCCATAAGACTGCAGGTATTTTCTCATCCCAGTTGTCCTTGTTAGCATTACATATTTTGGTTAACCCTTTTGTTAATGTTTTATTGAAAGCTTCAATCGCTCCATTCGACTGAGGATGATATGCTGTACTCCGTCGGTGGTCGATTTGGAACTGGTCGGTCAGGGTTTTGATAGTTTTGTTGATAAAGTGTGTCCCTTGGTCGCTAATCAAGGTTAGTGGGCATCTGAATCTAGTGATGATATTTTCATAGATAAACTTAATGTCCATCTCACTTGAACATGTATCGACGGGTTCAGCTTCTGCCCACTTAGTGATGTATTCTACTATAGTAATAATATACCTTGCACCTGATCTTTTTGCTGGGATAGGAAATGGTCCTATGATGTCTATGGCTAAGATTTCGAATGTGAGAATGGGGTTTACTGATATCAAAGGCATTTCTGTACTAGGCAGGGGTCGACCAAGTCATTGACATCTGTCACATCGACTAACAAAACTTTTGCAATCTCTATGGAGCGTCGGCCACCATAATCCTGACTGTTGGATTTTCTTTGCAGTTGTGTCTGCATGGAAATGTCCTCCTGTAGGTCCATAGTGTGCTTCATGCATGATTTGGTCTCTTTCATGTTCTAGTACACACCTTCTAAGGATGTCGTCTAATCCCATTTTGTATAAAAATCCGTTAATGAGACTGTATGGTGTAGCCTTCATAGCTAAGATTTGTTTTTTCTTGGTATTCATACCTTCTGGTGCCTGTCTGTTTTCTAAGAACTGAGCTATTTCTTCTAGTTCTACTGGCACTGCTTCTATTCAAAATAAATGTGCATCAGGTAAGTCGTCGTCGACTCCGGTCGGTTCCTATCCTGTGTCTATTCGAGATAGATGGTCGGGCCCAACATTTAACTTGCCTGGTCGGACAATGACTTCGAACTCAAATTCTTGGAAGAGAAGTAGCCAACAACAAATTCTTCCATGATGGAGTGGTTTATTGACAAGGTACTTCAGGGCTTGATGGTCGGTATAGAATGTGAAGGGGTTGGCTAAAAGGTAACGTCGATACTTTTGGAGGGCAAAGACCATACCTAAGGCTTCTATTTCTATAGTCGAATAGTTTCTTTTAGCCTTATTTAATTTTCGACTGCTGTAAACTATGGGATAATCCATTCCATCATCCCTTGGTTGAGTTAGGATTGCTCCTATTGCTATTCCTGATGCATCAATATGCACATGGAATTTGATCGACCAGTTTGGAAACTTTAGGATGGGGGCTTCGACTAGTATTCTTTTTAATTTTTCGAATGATATGTGACATTCCTCTGTCCATCTAAACTCTTGATCTTCCTTTAATAGTTCTTCGAGAGGATAGGTCATATCTGAATAGTATCTTATAAATTTTTTGTAATAGCCTGTATGGCCAAGTAACACCCTGACTTGTTTGGGGTTTACTGGTGGTTTCAGGTCGAGGATAATTTTAATCTTTTCAAAGCGAACCTTGATACCTTCCTTACAGACAATATTCCCTAATAATATCCCTATGGGGGTCATAAATATACATTTCTTGATGTTTAGGGAGAGTTGAATCTGTCTGCATCTCTCCAGAATAAGTCGAAGCCATTTGCAATGATCTTTTAATGTGGAGTATATTTTCCAGTCATCGAATTATACTGCCATGGTCTTATATATGTATTCTTGAAATGTTTTGACAATAATTCGAGAAAACACTGCAGGTGCATTCTTTAATCCAAAAGGCATAACTTCGTAAGCAAAGGAACCAAATTCACACACAAATGTTGTCTTCTTTTGATCTTCTTTAGCTATTGGTACTTGGTTATAGCCTGAGAATCCATCTGTAAATGAGTAGCATTCATGTCCTGCAACTTCATTCAGGATTTCATCATCATAAAAGGTTGGGAAGGGGTCTATCAGTGTTGCTTTGTTGAGTTCCCTAAAGTCGACACAAATTCTTAGCCTGGTCAGGTCATGTTTCTTGGGTTGTACGACCATTGGACTTGCCCATTTTGATTGGTTGATAGGGTAGATGATTCCTACTGCTAATATGTTATCAATTTCCTTGTATTTGTGAGCTAGTTTATAAGGTCTTTTCTTGACAGGTTGAACATCAGGTTTAGTATCAATTTTCATTTCTCCCATTTCGTGGACTAAGCCTTTTAGGTCTTTGTAATCCCTGGCAAAGACATCTTGGAACTCTCTTAGTAAGTTCACTATCTCTATGGTCTGTTGTTCATTCCAGTAGTCACAATTTTTTTCTAGTTTCGGTCGGTCATCGTTGGAGATATCGAATTCTTTAGTTTTTACTTTGACGTCTAGCCACTCTCGTGCTTTGGCTTCATTGATCAGTCGACTTCCTTCCTTGAACTATGAGAATGTGGCAGGGAAGTCAGCTGCATTCATTTTGTCAGTATCTTATTTGTCAGTTGTTGCGATTTTCAGGATCGAGCGGATAGGTTTTGTTGTTTCGACGTGGTTGGATTTCCATCTGAAGCTCTTGCCTTTTGTGTTTTCATTTTCTAATTGTAAACGGGTCGACTGTGGTCTTGACCATGTTTGTAGATTGTTATAGTCCTTTATCTATCGATGGTCTCGTAAGGGTTGGTTTTCGGTCAGTTGGATAAATTGTTTAATTTGCTTTACTGTCTCAACCAGATTTTCATTCTGAGGTATGAAGTTGAAGTCTTTAATAAAATTTTCCCTGAGTTCATGCCATAAGAAGGTTTCACCTATAGCTTCTTCCATCTTATACCGTTTGTTTGGTAAGTCGGCTAGGGTTGAGGGGAACAAGTGTGGCCAGGATCGCTCATCCTTGTATCCAAGTATTCTCCACTCCTTTTCATAGGTTTTTATATGTTCTTCTGGGTTTTGTCCTTGAGTAAATATAGGTATCTAAACTTGCTCAGTTAACTTCGTTCCTCCAAATCTTTCGACAAAGTAAGTCAAAGCAGTTGTCCAGGTCTGTAGTTTTGTCTGATGGGTATCCCACCATCTAGCTGCTTGACCTGTAAAAGTTTCAACTAGGCTTTGAAGTCGGCCATGTTCACCAATATTTTTAGATACTTGCTCGATATGCATGACTGGTGATTCCCTCTCCTTATACCTTGGTAGTTGTGTAGTATTTAAGTTGGTTGGTTGTAAGGTAGGGCGTTCCCTTATTTTCTTTTCGAATATTTTTGGGACAATGGATACTATCAAGCACTGTTGGGTGGGCTTTTTCTGCACTTTTTGTATATTCCAACACCCTCTTGCTTGTGTTTCATAATTCTCAATCTCCCAGTCATACAATTCAGCATCCGAGTTATAATCAACTGAGTCTTGGTTACCTAAGTTAAGTTCTCCATGGATGTTTGGTTCTGTGTAGTCTGCATCGTTGTGGATTTGGTAAAGTTGTCTGACATCGACTTCTTCATCAATAGGTTCAGTCCAAGGTTCCCCTTGGGATGGATGAATGGGTACAATGACCTTTTGACCATTTCCTTTTAATTTGATTCGTTCCTTGTCCAAAGATATGGATGCTTTCATCTTTCTACTGCAAGGTCGACCGACTAGTGCTGGGAAGGAGCTGGCTCCTTCTTTTGGGTCAATGATTTCAAAATAAACCTTGGTCGAGATTCCTTTGATAGTCGTGATGACATTTTTCCAGACTTCAATGGGTTCAATTAGGCCTTGGTCGGCTAGTTTCAGGTATATTCCCGACTCATAGAGTCGAGGTCGGCCCATCTGTTCTCAAGTGTCACGAGTCATGATATTTACTTGTGACCCGAAGTCGAGCACTACTTTTCGGACGTGGTAACCTTCGATTTCCAGGTCGACAAGTGGGTCGGCATCACTTTTGTCTTTTTGATTCAAGTTGCAGATGTTTTTTGTTTGTTTTTTAGGGTTGGTACCTTGCATTTCATGCAATAAGTCAATGAACTGAGATACTGATTTGTCTGTTTGAACGAGTTGGATTAATTGATTTATTGTGTTGGGTCGACTGTTATGTTTGTCTTCTTTTCGTGCAATGTCTTGAAATACCTGGGTTGCTTCTTTATATGTTTGTTTTTCCTTCAGTGGGTTAGGATAGACATTTGTTTATTTAATTTTACTAATTCTGGGGTTATTAGTTCCTGTTTTTGTTCCTTGTCGAGTTACAATATGTAAATTTTTAGTGGTTATTACATCATTTTTTTGCACACAAGACAAGACATTAACATTTTTTTTGGTATTAATTTTTTCTAACATAGTAGGGCAATCCTCGAACGAGTGATCCCCTACTCCACAGTGGGTACAAAATTTGAGATCAGTCCTGTCCTTGTATGGATAGTCTGCATACCGGTGACCTTCTTTGTAACATATGAAGCACTGGATGGGTCATCCTGGGCGTGTGTCGTGATTCCCAGGGAATCGACCTCTTCCTCCGTAGCCTTGGCATCGATTATCGTATCGGCACTCATATCGTTGGCTGTCGTATATTTGTCTGTTCTGATCATTTGGTGGATTGTTTTGCTCATTATGTTGTGCCACTGAATTTGTTTGGTAGACCACCTGATAGTTTTGTCGGTTCTTTAGGTTTAACTGACAGTCGACTATGTTATGACTTTTGGTTTCGCATATGGTGCACCAGGAAGCCTTGCCATTCTTCATGTTAAACGGGCAGTCTGTTGTAGAGTGATCTCCGTGTTCCTGAAAAATGTCACAAAAGGATTTGGTCTGTACAAATCAGACGTCTTGTCGGCTATTTGTCGACAGTTATCTTTCGAGTGGCTGTTTGTTGAGCATTTGGTGCACCAGATCTCTTGATTCTTGAGGCTTAGTTCCTTCAGAGACTTCTGTACATTCTTGAGCTGTTGTTCCAATTTGTGGTCCATGGGGTAAGCGGGTATATCCTCGTCCATATCTACTTGAATATCTTTCATTAGCTCATCCTCGTATGTTTTGAACATCTCTAGATTGATTTCTTAGCGTACTTTTTGTGATAGTCCTACAAGAAACCACTAGATTAGTAACTGTTTATCTATAACATAATCCAATTGGCTTAGTACGTCTTTCCAACGCTTAACGTAGTTGCGGACGGATTCTCCTGGCTTTTGTGATGTGGTTTTAAGCTTCTTTGTGGCCAGGTGCTTAGCATCTAGAGTTTTAAAAAATGACAAAAATTGCGCCTTAATCTCGGCTTTTGTCGCTCTAGGTTGTCTTTCCAAAAAGGTCATGTACCATGTCAATGCCCCTTTCCTTAAGGCTCCTGTGAACTGTGCCATTTGTCTATCTTCATCTGTAACTGAGTTGGCTTCCCAGGTCGACTCGCAGACGAACCAATGTCGTCTGGGGTCTTCATCTCCTTCGTATAGGGGGATGTGAGCCGATCCGTGACCCATGTCTGAATCACTGTCACTGCTCTCAGAATTTGGCGGCAGTGGAGGTGGGGTTCATGATGAGGGTGGTGGGGTTATTGATTTTTTCGTGCTTGCGGAATTCTGGTCAACGAAACTTGCGTTCCAGTCGGTTGTTGGTTCTTCATCGACATGCAGTCGTTTGATGTCAACTTCTGCTGTCGATGGTTCACCGCAACTATTTGTTCACAGTTCTAATTGTTCGATTTCTTCTAAAGCTGTATGTGGGGGGGGGGGGGGCAAGGGGGTGTTCCTTCATGTGTCGGTAAGAGCAAGTGGATACTTCGAAGGGAGGTTGCCGGTTGAAACGTCACCCAGTTCCCTTCCACTGGTCGACGTATAATAAGGTGTCATCCAGGGTACGTTTCGCCGCCTAGTCGGCTCCATATACTGAAGTCACCAGCTCGTAGTCGGAGGTCTTCTTCGATAATAGTCTGTATTCGAGTACACGGATTCAATGGAGAAAGGGTTGTTCCTTCATTGGGACCTCTTAATTGGAGAGCTTCTGGCTGCTCTATCCACAATTCTTCCTCCTTAGGGGATGCTTCTTGTTCCACGCCCTCTTCCTATCGGTCATGACCTGACTCTGGTGGATTCTCTTCTTAGTCGTTCTCCCTAGGGTTTTGTTCTTTGTGCAGCTCTAAGGCCCTTTCTCGTCTTGCTTCCCTTCTTTGGTGTCTCTCTTCCCTTTCTATTTTCTGAATTTTTGACATACTTTCATAGGATACTATTCTCTTGAGGTCCTTCTTAGTCGACTTCTCATTACTGGTGACTGATATTGAGTTTTAGTCAACTAGGATCCACTATACTCTATCTTCGACATATGACCAGCTACCCCCCCATAGCCTACCCGATGCTTTTTAGAAATCCTGGATAGTTCGGTTTATTTGCGTAGGAAGTATTCCCACTCCCTTTTGGCAATAAATTTTTCCCACTTCCTCTGCTTCTCCACCCAGTTAGAGTTTGTTGGTAGTTCGTGAAGTGATGGGTGAGGTTCGATGATATTCGCTACTCCTTTCTCGATAAAAAATTTGAACAGTAAGGTCGGTAGGTAACACAGAAATTGTTCGGTGAGGTCTCTGTAAAATTTCTCCTTCACTGTTTCTACCGAAATTCTGTCTTCGACTGCTTGTTCCTCACATAAGTCGTCGGCGATTTTTTCAAACCACTCTGACAAGTTTGTTCTAACTCCGCGGATCAGTTTTTCCAGCAACTATTGTTCTTTAATCCTGTCCGGTTTTCTCATCCAGGAATTTCTTTAAAAGTTGGGGCACTGATTCGACAAATTTTTCATGTGTTTCTGTGAAATTTTTTTCTTTTGCTTGTGCGACTATTAATCTGTTCCTTCGCGCATAATTCTGCAAGTAGTTTGCAACTTTATGATTCCACCAGTCCTTAATCTCTTGCTCTAGTATCATTTGTTGGCATACATTCCAGTCATGTACTATCGGAAACGGAACCAATGTTGTAATCTCACAGATCACTTAAGGTTACCAATAATACACACTAAAACATATATAAATCTTAAACAGAGACAAGAGACAAGAACAGATAGAATTAAATAGATTATATTATTACAATGAGTCCATACAATGCAGAGAACTGAACTGAGTTCTTATCTGGCTCAACAGCCTAATATATATGATTTACAGAATGGTTACAAAATAACTACCTGTCGGTTCGGTGAACTGACGTGGCCTTAGATGGCCGACCTAATATCTTATTTTAGTCGGCCGACCGACTTAGTCGGCTGATCGACTAAGTTGGCCTATTGACTTAGTCGGTTGATCGACTAAGTCGGCTCATCGACTTAGTCGGCTGATTGACTAAGTCGGTCCTCGTTCAACTCGACTTATAAACTTGATCCTTCTACAGTATGTCTGGTATCCCTACACATGATCCAACATTTCATGTCGCGTCGGAGTTTGAGCCCAACACTACGCGTGGGGGAACTCCTATTCCTTACCATGCGGAGAGGTTTGGGAGCACGAGTCACATTGCACCTTCCATCCTGGTGGTGGAAGCTATATCACATATTCCTCCTAGACCTGGTTTTAGTAATCCTATTAGGATACCAGATCCAAGATGAGTGACTATAGGGAACACCACGTATAGAATTTCACATGTCCCTTCGTCCTCTATTCCTTGTTCTTCGAATGTTATTCCCCCCCCCATTCACGTGGTCTTTCGGGCCGAAACGTTGCTACGAGTCCTGTCCGTACTGCTGCTACTCGCATAGTTGTGTCTTAGAGTCAAGTACCTCCTGTTGTTTCGGGAAGTCATATTCCTACTTCTGGAGGTCATGTTACTACTTCCAGAGCATATATTCCTACTTACGGAGTGTCTCATGGGACATCTCATGGGATTTCATATGGACCTTATTATGGGATGCAGTATGGACAGGGTTATTCACCTTATGGGTATGGGTATCAACAACCCGCTTACTCTCCAAATTATGGCTTTGTAGCCCCACATAGTCAAGGTACACCACATTATGGTGCTTCCATGCCACCCTACACGGGTCAAACGGGAGGAGGGCACTACGGCCAAGGCCATGGTGGTTACGGTAATCAGGCTTATGTGAACCAAAATTATCAGGGAGTGGAGCATCGATCTTCTCATCCTAGGATCCCTTTCCTCGCAACGCTAAATCTTCCTGACTTGTCGAGACTGAAGAATGATCATGTATCTCATGACTCGACTTGGCCGACTGTCCCTAATAAGCTTCCCTTGGACATCCCCAAATTCGAGGGAAAACCAGGAGAAGATCCGAGTGAACATGTTACTACATTTCACCTATGGTGCTCTTCAAATTCCTTACATGAAGATTCAATCCATTTAAGGTTGTTTCAATGCACCCTTACAGGGCCTGCCGCAAAATGGTATATAGAGTTACCTAGGGGGGCATTCGCGTTGTTCAATGACCTAGCTATGACTTTTCTCAAGCACTTCCAGCTACCAGTGCGTTACGATGTTGGTACAGAACTCTTATTGACATTTCGACAAGATAAAGCCATGCATATCTCAGACCATATCCAAGAGTGGCGTAGATAGAAGAGATTGATTAAAGCCTTCATACCACTGGAATTTCTCCTCGAGTGGTTCCTTAAATCTTTACTGCCCTATATAGCAAAGGATGTTTCTACGTACGGAGTTTAGAACAAGGAACAAGCCATTTTTAGGGCACAGGAATTAGACTTGATTTATGCTCAATCTGGTTTGTTATATGAGATCATTCCTAATGCTCCGCATTCTAGTTTCGACCCTAAGGTTAAACCTGGACCACATGCTGATGGCATTGTTGGTTGTACGAGTGTCAAGCCTGTGGATTCGGTTGTGAAATAGGTCAGTCAATTATCTATCAACCAATCTGCCTCGGGACAAGCCACTGATTCATCTCAACCCACCCGAACGGTGAGTGTTGGAATTGTCTCTGTGCAGACCCAGGTTTACTTTATTGTACCAAAAAAACCCCTAGCTCACTGGCCCTTTCGGTGACAGATCACAGAATGGCCTGAAGTCTTACCCAAAGTGATCCTAGATGGGGTGGCTGAAGAATCACGTTTCCTCAGCCAGGTTCTGTAGCATCCTAGGTCCTCTCTACTCTTCCTAACTAGTGGGGTCTCTCTGCGAGTGCTATTTCTCTCTTCCTAGCTGACTCTGCTATCGGACTGGCTCTTACCGTGTCGCAGCTTCTAGGATGATGCACATACTTTCTCTTCTGCTCAACTCTTAACCTGCGATATCTCACACAACAGCTCCCCAACAGTGCGATATCGCCTTTCTACACTGCGATGTCTCCTACAGTAAGAATTAATATTCTCATCAACTCTCAAGGTCCTGCGACTTCCTCTCTGGGTATAATAGCTCAGTTAACCTTCATTTAGGGGTTAAACAACTTCACTTAAGCTTCTATAGTTTAACATGCTCAACATCACTTACATTCAACTTGCTGAACTAAATATACAGAAGTCACTTAACACAGTAGCTGCTACTGTCGTGAATCAAGCACTGATAAACTCATATACATAATACTTGACACATTCAACTTACATTCAACCTTCTATGTTATTGTAAACTGAAGGATATCATACATACATTCATTAACTGATAAGCAACATTCATGTAACAGATAACAGACAACAAATAAGTATAGCACAATCACATGAAACAGTCGCACAACACACGGATTTTACATGGTTCACCTCCAGGAAGGAAGCTACGTCCACGGAAACTGTGTTTATATTATATCTTGAGAGAGTAACATAGTTCCACTGCAACCTGTTATGCAACTTGAGATCTTCTGGGAAACTCCGCACTGCTGGGAGCCCTTCTCTCTTAGATATCTTCTCTTCTATAATGCTCCCTTCTTACAATATATCCTTTCTCTCTCTCCCTCTCAATCCTTGTGGATTGTTACATTCATGCTCAAGGAGTTGGCTGCTGGTTACAGTAAGATAACTATAGATTTAACGACAGAACCAGAGCTCGACTCTATCTCAATATCTTACACAACAGACGACCAGCCAACTAGCTAGCTAACCATCTAACCAACTGTCTCACCAATTGTCTAACCAATTGTCTAACCTTTCACAATACAAAATACATGCTTAAATAGGTGGCCCGAAGGTCTCACCATGATACAAAAATATGGGCCTATCCCAACAGTAACCCAAAAACCCTAATTGTGACAGTTGGCCTATCTGTACCTTGAAATGCCGCTTACTGGTCACGCTACAGCTTTCTGTAGTCTTCCACGATTTCCAGCACTGATCATGGGTATGGGCATCACTTCCTCGGTTGCTCCCGTTCTGTCCTTTGTCTTTAATACCTTGGCTCGTTGCTCCTTCTCCATTCATGAGGGTAGCTGAGCCCTCCTGTCATCGCCGCTACCTTGAATGCAGTGGTTGAGCTCTCTTCTCAGCCACTTCAGGTACTGTTTCCTTTGACTTCAGCTTTTCCTGTAGCTGCGGGGCCCTGATCCAACAGTCCCCTAACACTTACTTGTGGCTCGTCCTCAAGCCACTAACAACTGGCTTCTCTTGCTGTAGCTTCTTCTTGGCTTCCTGCGAAGTCCTTGTGAATCTCTCCCTGAGTCCTATGACATATTTGTCCATAGCTTCGACACAATCTTGTGCTGCTTCAAGCATAACTTGACTAATCATGGGGTCTTCTGTGCTATCAAGTTCAATTTTTCTTGTAGTGAACTACTTGACCTTCTACTCAACCGCATCAACCAGCTCTGCGATTTGTTCCTGATACGGTTGAAGCATATTATTAAATTGTATCTCTTTTCCTCGCAACCGCTGCGCTTCCTATTGCAAACGGTTCATCTCTGTCATCTTCTTCATCTTTGCAAGAGCTCCTAAGCTCTTGACTTCTTCTTTCATTGCTGCTACTGCATTCTCTATGTTCTGGATGCTCTGTTGCAAATCCAGTCTCTCTGAGAGCTCGTCTAGCTCTGACCATGTCTTCGTCGCATCAGCGAGTAATGACTGTGCATCATCTATGTGACACTTCATCTGTGTTGAAGTGAGTCTAAAGGCTTATGCCCTTGCTTCCTTGTCTACCTCAGGTGTGCCTGGTGCTCGAGCCTCAAGCTTAGCAATCTGCGCCTTGTGGTCTTCCTCCACCTTGACCACTGTCTCTTCCAGAGCCTTTACTTTATCTGTAATTCTTCTTACTTTCTACGTTAGAGGTAGGGAAAAATTAATGTTACACTGGGGTAACTCCAATGCGATGTTCTGCAGGACCTGAATTAGATCCTGTCCTCTTTATTCATATACTCTTAACTCCTCCACCTTTGTTTGAAATCCTGCGGTGAGCTCTGCATTCTGTTGTCTTAGCTGAGTGTTCTGCTTATAAGTCGCAAGCTCTCTATCCCTGAGCTCTGCGACTATCTACTGTTGGATCATCTGTAGTTGATCAACAAGGAATTGTGCTAGATTAACCTCGACAGGGTGTCTAACCTGTATCTGCACATCAATCATCAAAGCAGGGAATCGGATGCTCCCTGGTGGTATCAGCATTGTATTGATGTGATCCTTTGCAAAGACTTCCTCATGGGAAATCGATGGTGTTGAACTTTCTCCTGCTATCTCCTTAACTGGCTGAGTCTGCATCATGGCAGTCTTCTCAGTTAGGGCTTTCAACTCCAAAAGTTGCTTATCTATCGTGCTCTGCATCTTGTCCTACGATGTCTGCATCGCCTGAAATGAGTCCCGCATTGCCTCCTGCAATCTCATTGCGATGAGCTCATAGTCATCCTCTTTTAGTGCGGTATCTATAGTTGGCTTTGAGGCTTTGACTTTTTTCTTCTTTTGTGCCGCTGGTGGCACTTCTACTGCATCTTTTCTCTTGGAACCCACCTTATCCTTTCCTTTGTCTAATGGATCTAACGGTGCGGTCTCTGTTGGTATAGTTCCGGCTGTGACATATTTTAATGCCTTCTTCCACGCTTCATCAAAGGCTTTGATGACATCTTCTACATCCTGCGCTGTCATCCTGAATGAACCAATAGCCCAGTTATCCATTCTAAACCCTTTTGGCCTTAGATAGATTGTATGCCTATTCGCAATGAAATCAAGCCGGTTGTGATACATGTCAACAACCTCTGTGTTGATCCGTGGTGTCTCCTAGATGACTCCCTGCAACAACTTATAGTATTCATAGAATACTATCATATTGATCTTTTTCTTGGCTGGACTGTTGCTTTCCCATAAGTTTGCATAGCGCGCGCCTCTGCACTCACCGCCTCGTAGCTGTAGAAACTGGGTATGGGGCGGCTCTCTCCACCCGACGAATGCGCATAATATAAGAAGCCACGAGAAATGGAAGGGGTGGTTTGGCTTGTCCTGCACTATCAAACAATATTGAAGAAAAATATTTAATAAAAACAAACACCAATTAAATTGTTCACCTTCTGCGACTTGTATGGAAAGGTGAATTACTGATCCTGTGACTTCTTTCGGGTGTACTTTGGTTAACAGTCTACTTGCAAGCAGAATGGCTGTAAATCTGAGCGTATCATCTGCTAGGGCTGTGAGGTCATAAGCCCGACCTCCTCTTTGTAGCTTATATTTATTAACTAGGAGCGTTGGTAGCTTAGTATCCTTGCTTTTCCTTGATATATGTGTCTGAGGGTCCTTACCGATCTTGGACAGCCCAGTGATGCGGTGTATCAAATCTACATTCAGATCAACCATGTTACCTAGCCAGAGGTAACCTCCATGTACACAGGAAAGTAGCACGTGCACCATGGCATTATCCTCTGCACCTCGTCCGAAATGTGGTATTCTCAACAAATTGAGCAAGCCTGACTGCTCAAGAATCTGGACATGTTCCATAGGAACAAACTCATTTGCATTAGTCCTCAGGTTCCTCTAAACCGTAAGATACTGATCCGACCGAAACTAAGGATATGTCTTACTGTCTCCAAGGTTATAGTTTGTAAATTTGAGAGTAGGGACATATCTTAATAGTTCTCCATCTTCCCTTACACGAGGATCAATCGACGGTAGTGGAATATGATACTTAGCACCCTTGGGAATGGTTACCTCTGGTGCGTCCTCGACTCGTGGTACAATGTACACTGTTTCCATATGAACTTCTTCTTCCTGCTCTGGGCTGGACTCCTCTACTATCTAAGTTTGACTCCTCATTCTTGGCATCTGTCTGACCTGTGGTGCACCTAATTTCACAACCCTGGGCGGCGTTGTCATAACAGAATCGAGGCCACCACGCATGAATCGTCGCACAATGTCTTCTAAAGGTTCCTTCTCGGACATACACCACATGGTGCAATACTCTTAATTGGCAATGACTACGAAGTTGGGGAAAACCAGCACTCTGTAACTGGAGTATCTCTGCACAGGAAAAACTATACAAATTTCTCTATAACTCTCAGAAATTGTAAAAGTAACCCTTCTGTATGACTGATTTGTGGATTTATAATGAAGGCGATAATCTCTGCAGCAATGTTCATTTAAGCTAGACTCATTGGCGGCATTTATTGCATGGACAAGACAACACCTGTCGTCCCGATCCTCATTAATTGCTGAAAATCCGATCAAATTTCCTTCGAAAATTGTGAATAGGCGTCGGTCTCGAGCAAGATTTACCAAATCTCGGACAATCCTTGTATTGTTTCCAAATCTAGGGCAACATATACTTGTCATATCTAGATTAATTGCTTGTCAAAAGGCGAAGTGACTGGCCCTCTGTCCCTTTTCAAAATTGTCTTCGTGGCATGGGGAACATCGCCTTGCTGTGATGTCACACCGCATCGTCCTGGACCAAAAAGTTGGTGTGAAACTCCACAACGTTAAAAAAACTCCGCAAGTGTCCTATGACTTGCGCAAAATAAACTTTCCTGCTGCGATTCCTCCTTCTTAGAACTTTTTCAGCTGGTGTAGACTAGTTTTGGGTGCAATGCCTCCTTTCAACTACACTGGATATCTGCACCACTTAGTTTTCTGAGTGAGGGTTTAGAGGTGGAGTGGAAATCACTATAAGGCTTAAGTCTACTGCCATTAATCAAAGTAGGAACAAGCTCCCCATTTAGTTTACTAAGCTGAACGACACCTCCTTCTGTTACTTGCTAAATCTGATATGGCCCTAACCAATGTGTCTTGAACTTCCCTGGAAACTTAACAAACTTGCTGTCATAAAGGAGTACTAGGTATCCTGTCTGAAAAATATTGCTCTTGATGTGCCTTTCATGCCAAGCTTTTTCTCGTGCCTTCTGCACTTTTTGATGAAATCTTGCGATGAATCTGTCTTCTTCTAAGGCAAGCAACTGCGCTAGTCTTTCATTCATCGTATCTGTATCAGCCATCTCGGTAATTTGAACAATTCTTAAACTGGGAATAATATATTCCATAGGCATAACAACCTCTTGTCCATACACCAAGCTGAAAGGTGTGTGTCCCATGAGTTTCTTGCATGTGGTCCTATAAGCCCATAATACAACATTAACCCTGAGGTCCCAATCATCTCTTTGGTTGTTACAGATCTTGGTAAGAGAATTTTCTAGAATCTTGTTAAAAGCCTCCACCGTACCATTAGCTTGTGGGTGGTAGGGAGTGCTCTTATGATGCTGTATCTGAAATTCCTCCGTCAAGGCTTGAATAGTGTGATTTAGAAAGTGTGTGCCTTGATCACTCATCAAAATTACTGGACATCCAAATCTACTTATGATGTTTTCAATAATGAACTGTGCAGCTATAACAGCATCACAATTCCTTACTGCTTTGGCCTCTGCCCACCTGGTGAGGTATTCTGTTCCTGTGATAATGTATCTCGCACCAGTTTGTTTCCCTGGTGGGTTGATAGGACCCACAAAATCTATAGCCCACTTGTCAAATGCCCGTAGTGTAATCTGTGGTTGCAGCGGCATTTCATCTCTCCGCGAAGGTTTTCCTACCCTCTGGCAGATATCGCAGCATCTGCAAAACTCCTTAGTGTCTCTATACAAAGTAGGCCACCATAATCCTGTAGCTAGAATTTTCTGAGCAGTCGGCTTTCCTGCGAAATGACCTCCTGCGGTACCTGAATGTGCTTCTCTGATAATGGCCTCTTTCTCGTGCGGCATAATGCATCTACGCAGGACTTCATCTGGACCTAACTTATATAAGTGTCCTGCGATTAAAGTGAAATCTGCTGCTTTAAAACCTAACTGTTTCTTTTGCTGCTTAGTAAACTCAACTGGTGCCCACCCTGTAGTGAGAAAGTGAATAATATTTGCGTAATACTCATATGCGATCTGGATAGAAAACAATTGCGCATCTAGCAAATTATCCTCTAGATTACTTGGTTCTTCTCCTGAGTCTATTCACGACAGATGATCAGGTCTGGCATTTAATCTTCCTGGTTTTACAATAATTTCAAAATCATACACCTGAAATAGGAGTAACCATCTACAGATCCTTCCCCCTAACACTGGCTTATTGACCAAATACTTTAAAGCGGAATGGTCAGTGAACATCTTGAATGGGGCACCCAACAGGTAGTGCCTGACTTCTGTAGATCATACACCATAGCTAATCCTTCTCTTTCTATAGTGGTGTAGTTCTTTTCTGCGGTAGATAAATTTCTGCTGGAGTACGTGATAGGGTGATCGATACCCCCTTCTCTTGGATGTGTTAAGACAATCCCCAGTGTGATGCCAGATGCATCCACATGTACATGAAATGGCTTGTCCCAATCTAGAAATACTAAGATGGGTGCTGCGACCATCTTCTCTTTAAGAGTGTCCAAACTTTGCTGGCATTCCTCATTCCATAGGAATTTCGTTTCTTTCTTTAACAACTTTTCCATAGGTGCTGTGATCTTTGCATACCCTTTGATGAATTTTCTATAATACCTTGTATGACCGAGCACTGTCCTCAATTCCTTGACTGAGTTGGGTGCTGGAAGATTTACAATGATGGCAATATTTACAGGATCTACCATCAAGCCTTGTCTGCAAACAATATGACCCAACAAAATACCAAATGGTGCGTAGAATATACATTTCTTCAAGTTAAGAGAAACTTTGATATTGCCTACATTTCTCTAACATGAGCCTTAAATCTCCTATATGCTTTTTGATTAATCCAAATACAGTCCAATCATCAAAATAGACTTCTAAGAATTTATGGATGTATTCCTTAAAGACAGCAACTACTACTCTAGAAAAGATAGCTGGTGCATTTTTAAGACCAAAGGGCATTACTATATACTGGAATGAGCCCCATTCTATCGCAAAGGTGGTCTTATGTCGATCCTCTGGATGAATTCTTATCTGGTGATAGCCTGAAAATCCATCAGTGAATGAGTAGATCTCCTGTCCTCCCACATTGTCTAAAACTTCGTCAGTAAAAGGTGTCGAAAATGGGTCATGAAGTGATGCGTCATTGAGTTTGCGCAAATCAACACAAATCCTAATTTCTCCTTTAGTTTTCTTTTCCTGCACAACCATGGGACTAACCCATTCGCTCTCTTCTACTGGCTCAATGATGCCTGCTGCTAGCATCTTATCAATCTCATCCTTAAATTTTTCTTTATAACGAGGATTTAATATGTATGGACGCTGCTTAACTGGCCTAGCATCCACTTTCAAAGGTATCCTCATGACTCCCAAATCTCCTACTATTCCCTTCATCTCTGTAAACTTAGTAGGAAATAAGTCCTGATAGTCGTGTAACAAATCTGCGATGTGTCCTACCGTTTCATCATCCCAATAGTCTGCAATAGAGGCAAACTTTGGTTCTGTTTCTGTGCCAATATTGATCCTTTTAATCTTAATAGGGTCTGTGACAGCTGGAATCTCTAGCTTTGGTCCATCAACTTCGCGAGTCCCTTCTGACTATGGGTTTTTGATACTGTGAGGATTCTCATCCTCATCACCTGGCTCTTCTGCGAGGTTGTAACACTCTAGCGCATGTTCTAACTAGATGGCCTAATTAGGTTGAGTATAGACTGGTAGGGTACAGTCATCAAATATCTTAGTCTTTACAATCTATAGAGCCTGATCAATGCTTGGATACTCAGACTCAAAAGTGAAAGTGAGTAGGAAGCTATCTATCATAACTGGCCATGTAATTGTTCCTCTGCGCAACTCTATCTCAGTGTACCAGTTCCTTGGGATTGTGTCTAAAGTGTGAATGAATAGGTGAACCCATTCATCCTCTGGAATGTCCGACCAGTTCTGTTCACAAATCTTAATATGTGACTTGGGGTCACTTTCTCCTGTATATTTCTGTTGGAAACGCTCCTAATCATTAGAGAATCTGATTCCCATCAATCTCTTAAAATCATCCCATGATGCAATATTTTCTTTATGTGCATGCCACCATCCTGCAGGTGTGGCTCTTACTGCAAGGTCAATAACTGCCATCCTCTGCTCATGAGGGATTTCTTGCTCAAACTGCTGTAAAAATTCATTGACATCTGCTAAGCCATCGAATGACGGAATATCCTTAGCCTTTATGCCAATCCATTGCAGTCACTTAGTCATAAATGCACATATGCGAGCTGAAAATTCATAAAGTCTATTCTGCCAATTTTCTAAACCAACATCCGAATCCGATGCGCATGAGCTATCTCATCGCCAACTAATATTTCTTTCTGCGGTGGGATTGATATAATCACTCTGGTTAGCATTCATCTGATAGAAGCTCTCCATATTACGCACCTCTTCCTCTGCTTTGATAGGTTCAATGTATCGAGGACCCTGAAAAGGATCCAACGGTGCGATGACTCGGATCTGTCTATCCTCAAAGGTCATTTGTCTTTTCTTCAAATCGATAACAACCCTGTTATCAATTGCCCAATCAATACCTAATAAAGCTGGATACGGTCTGCTATCGCCAATAATTTCTATGACTTCAAAATATGCAAAGCTGCAACTCCATCAATATCAACTAGTACTTGCGGTAATCGACCCAGTGGCGATACCCTCTGCTGATTGGATAATCGCAGATGGATAGGTGATCTGGCTAACTTAGGGCTACCCATCTGTTCCCATGTCTGCTTAGTAAGTACATTTACCTATGATCTTAAATCTAGGATTACCTCATCCATTTCAAACTCTCCAATTTGTGCTGTGAGTCTCATTTCTCTCCCTGTTCTTGTATGGCCCATTATATTATGAACAGAACACTACGTACTGCTCATGGAAGAAGACTGCTGATACTGATCTATGATGCGCTGAAGCTCTCCTATGGATTTCTCATTTCTTATGAGTTTCAAGTAGCTCCGCAGGAAGGATTGTACACTTCCTGTCAACTCATCCTCTTCGCGCCTTCTAGATGTCGTAGCCTGCAATGTCTGCACAGGGATAACACCACAAGATTTCTGCTGCGGTATTCCCCTACGAGGCAATATCTGCGATCCTGCTGGTGTAGGGTCAGTAAAGAAAGTTTTATCTTGCTAAAATGTTTCTTTGTTCTTCTGTAGGTCAAATGGTGTAGATTTATCAGTGGCTTTGTGCACCCACTTCGGACCTGTAGTCTTTTCGGCATCCTGCGATGTCCCACTAGTAGAAGCACCACTGCGAGTCACAATATTGACTCTTGGTTCTGGTTCTTTCTGCTCAGCAGCAATAAGCTGAATATTCTGGTTTACTGCTGGCTTAGGATCCTTAATCTTGGCTATCAAGATAGGACATTCCTCTATAGTATGATCATAGGACTTGCAATACTTACATGTTGTAGTAGGGTTCTGGAAATCTCTAGCATAATGTTCTACAGCGCCACAGTTGTAACAAACAATTGGTCCACGGCCATGGCCAAAGCCTCCACCACGGCCTCGTCCTCTGAATCCTCCTCCACGGCCATCATGAGCCGGTTCATGCTGTGGAACTGCTGATGGTCCTGATGTCTCTGATTGGACTCTGTAGAAGTCATGTTTTCTCTCTATCATGAGATCATAAGCTCTGCAATTATTTTCATCATGTCCTATTGACTTATAGAAGTTACAGTATAAATTCTTAGGACTTTGCACATACTTCTGAAGTAAAGGGAATTCCTGTGGTATATGTCCTCTTGTTCTACATATTTCACACCATGGCCCTTGAGTCTGTACTAAGGGGTTAGGAGCCCCACTTGCTAGATACTCAACAAATACTGGACAATTATCTTTGGTATGGCCATGTCCTTTACACTTTGTACACCATAATTCTTATTCAACCTCTTTCTCTTTCTTAATCTCATGTAGATGTAAAGTGAGATTAGCTAACTGATTCTGTAAGTTTGTCATACCTACACTAGTATCAGCTAGAGGTGAAGCCTCTAGTTTCATTGCCATTTCCAATACTTCATCCTGTGTATGGAGTTTCTGTTGCATTAGTGGAAGTCTGATATGAGGGAGCAGGGCTGCGATGAACCATTCCTTATGCTGCTCCGGCGCAAACTCAAAAATAACTTGGTCTATAAGAGCTTTAAATTTCTGATCGAAATCCCATACTGACTCTGTGGGTCACTGTTTAATGTCTTTAAGTTCTATGATACATTGTGACTCAGACTTGGGTTTCTTAAATTCCTTAATCATTGCGGTCCTGACCTCTACGAGTGTTTTGATCTGTGCTGATGTGTACTTCATATACCATGTTAAAGCTCTTTCTCTAAGTGTAGTAGCCAACTGAACAAGCTTAGTATTGTCATCCTGGATCTGTTTAATGGTCCATACAGCTTCACATAGGAGCCAATGCTGTTCTGGGTCTTCTGCCCCTGTACCCCTAAAGGTAGGTAATTTCATGTCATCCCCCATTCTGTTTCTATGCGGTGGATTCTGATTTGCTGTATTACTACCACTTGGCAGTGTAAATGTAGGTGATGTAGAGGTAGTATGTACTGTGTGTGAACTACTAGATGGAGTTCCTACGGGATTATTCTGAGTCCCAATCGGTTTCTGTGGGGTATAAGGGTGGTAAGGGATACCCCCTGCTGTTCTTTCTCTATTACTTTGACTCTTTTCTCTAGTACTGTCTGAACTGTCTTCAGAGAAGGAAGATCTGAAATCTACTTTATATTTCTTACCACTACGTGTACATCCAATTTCTTCAAAATCACTCTCAAACTCTTGTGACATTACATTTACTTAACTTATTCATCTGTAAATATATCCAATACTCCTTTTTCATATAAGAACATCTTAAGGGATAGATTTAAAGAGTTCAAGTAATTACAGCGATATCCTTTGAAGAAGTACCTCTCTGCTTCGCTGAAACTCTTTCTTTGATCAACTACAAACTCCGTAATGAAACCTTCTAGCAAACTTGCAAGCCAGAAGTCTACTGCCCGCGAAATGGGATTATCTACGCTCTTCATGGTGTGAATCAGCTCCGGTGTCTAGACAATGTTTCTTTTCTTCTTGAATATATGCTTATCATTCAACTTTGACAACCAATCGTACAACTCATTTGCATAGGTCGCAAAAAATATTTCATGTAGGTCTGTGAAGATATGTTTCTGTAACCAGTCCTCTGTACTAAGCCTAGGACTGTTGTTTTCTTTTTCAGCAAATTCTCTTTCCTTAGACTCAAGCCACTGGTTGAGTTCTTCTTTAGTAGGATGCCAACAGAACATCAGCTCTTCAATTTGTTCAAAACTGGCATCGAAACTATTTGTTGGAATTGTCTCTGTGCAGACCCGGGTTTACTTTATTGTACCAACAAAACCCCTAGCTCACTAGCCCTTTCGGCGACAGACCGCAGAATGGCCTGAAGTCTCACCCGAAGTGATCCTAGATGGGGTGGCTGAAGAATCACATTTCCTCAGCCAGGTTCTGTAGCATCCTAGGTCCTCTCTACTCTTCCTAACCAGTGGGGTCTCTCTGCGAGTGCTATTTCTCTCTTCCTAGCTGACTCTGCTATCAGACTGGATCTTACCGCATCGCAGCTTCTAGGACGATGCGCATACTTTCTCTTCTGCTCAACTCTTGACCTGCGATATCTCACACCGCAGCTCCCCGACAGTGCGATATCGATTTTCTACACTGCGATGTCTCCTACAGTAAGACTTAATATTCTCATCAACTCTCAAGGTCCTGCGACTTTCTCTCTGGGTATAACAGCTCAGTTAACCTTCATTAAGGGGTTAAACAACTTCACTTAAACTTCTACAGTTTAACACGCTCAACATCACTTACATTCAACTTGCTGAACTAAATATACAGAAGTCACTTAACACAGTAGCTGCTACTGTCGTGAATCAAGCACTAATAAGCTCATATACAGAATACTTGACACATTCAACTTACATTCAACCTTCTATGTTACTGTAAACTGAAGGATAGCATACATACATTCATTAACTGATAAGCAACATTCATGTAACAGATAACAGATAGCAAATAAGTATAGCACAATCACATGAAACAGTCGCACAACACACGGATTTTACGTGGTTCACCTCCAGGAAGGAAGCTACATCCATGGGAACTGTGTTTATATTATATCTTGAGAGAGTAACACAGTTCCACTGCAACTTGTTATGCAGCTTGAGATCTTCAAGGAAACTCCACACTGCTGGGAGCCCTTCTCTCTTAGATCTCTTCTCTTCTATAATGCTCTCTTCTTACAATATATCCTTTCTCTCTCTCCCTCTCAATCCCTGTGGATTGTTACATTCATGCTCAAGGAGTCGGCTGCTGGTTACAGTAAGATAACTACAGATTTAACGACAAAACCAGAGCTCGACTCTTTCTCAATATCTTACACAATAGACGACCAGCCAACTAGCTAGCTAACCATCTAACCAATTGTCTAACCAACTGTCTAACCAACTGTATAACCTTTCACAATACAAAATACATGCTTAAATAGGTGGCCCAAAGGTCTCACCATGATACAAAACTATGGGCCTACGCCAACAGTAACCCAAAAACCCTAACTGTGATAGTCGGTCTATTTGTACCTTGAACTGCCGCTTACTGGTCACGCCGCATCTTTCTGCAGTCTTCCACAATTTTTGGCACTGATCGTGGGTATGGGCACCGCTTCCTTGGTCACCCCCCTTCTGTCCTTTGTCTTTAATACCTCGGCCCGTTGCTCCTTCTCCATTCATGAGGGTAGCTGAGGCCTCCTGTCGTCGCCACTTCCTTAAATGCAGTGATTGAGCTCTCTTCTCAGCCGCTTCAGGTACTGTTTCCTTTGACTTTCTCGTTTCGATATAGCAGCTTTTCCTATAGCTGCGGGGCCCTGCTCCAATAGCGAGTGTGCTTTCGGTGCAATCGTCGTACTAGAAGGGTAACTAGCAACATAGAATGAATAAAAAGAAGGGTAAAAATCATCGTAAGGGTGGGAATAGGAATGAAAACTCCAACTCTAATGATAAGAATGCCTGAAATGCTAGGGGGGACAAGCAGCCTAAACATAAGGTTAAGTTTCCTTGCAAGTTGTGTAAGGATGACGACCTCACTCACTTGTGCCCTCGGATTGATGAAGCCTCGAGATTCATAGCACAGGGCCTAGCTGTGCTGGCCAACCCTTTACCTCACAATTAAAACATGAGCTCGAGGACCCATGATCAGTCTGGTGGTGATCAAGATCCACCGGAGACTAGTGGTCATGGTTTCATCAATATGGTCCGTGCTACTAAGGTTGTGACTCGTGCGAAGGACTATGGTTCATCACAACCCGACCTTGGAAATAAACCTGATCCACTTGGGAGTCCTTTGCGTATTGAAAAACCTATGGATAAACCTGAAGTTGCACCTCGCATTCCTAAGGGAGTCCTTAAGCATTCAGGGCACAATCCTAATGCCCGAGCCACCAAGAACTATTTTGTTGTTGAGGATTTGTGCCACACTGCTTGTGCGATGTCTACACTTGAAGTACTTCAGAGTTCACAAAGGAAGGCTTTGCTTTCTGCGCTTGGTGTGACTGATGATACTTCTTCCTCCATGATCAAATTTGAAACCGTGGGACTTCAGCCTCACTTGCCTTACTACGTGTCTCTCTTGATTCATGTAGAATGTCTTAACATGACCGTCAAATGCACTATGATTGATGAAGGCGCTACTAATTCCGTGATGTCTCTGGTGTGTTGGAAGGCTTTGGGTTCCCCCAAGTTGTCTAAATCTGGTACCATGTTGACTGCTTTCGATGGAAGATCATTTCGACCGCACATGATTCTTCCTTTTCTTAAATTCCGTTTAGGAGGGAATACTGTTGC
Source organism: Pseudotsuga menziesii (assembly GCA_001517045.1). Classification (NCBI taxonomy): domain Eukaryota; kingdom Viridiplantae; phylum Streptophyta; class Pinopsida; order Pinales; family Pinaceae; genus Pseudotsuga; species Pseudotsuga menziesii. The sequence goes on along the minus strand of LPNX010463833.1, from coordinate 1,054,720 downwards.
GATAGAGGTTGAGGTGGTTGATGCGCCCCTTGACTACAATTTGTTGCTGGGTAGGAATTGGATGTATAGTATGCAAGCCATAGCTTCTTTTCTATTTTGAGTTGTATGCTTTCTGTTTAATGGGAAGATAGTTACGATTGATCAAATGTCATTCAAGAATCCACTGGTTACCGCATCTTCGGGAGCTTCCATCTTGATTGTAGAGCACTCTCAACTAGCAACTGGGAGTGTGGGTGTTGACATGTATCCATCCCTTATGGGAAGCTTTAGTTGTCCTGCACCTATCCTTATGATAGTGTCTAGTTTCGGTGAGGCTTCATCATCGGTAAGATCAGTGTCTTTTCACACAACCTATATGGAAGATCCTTGGATTCTTCCTACACCAAGTTCTTCGAGTGAGCCCATCGAGACGGACGTGCCGTTTCCTGCAACTATGATAGCTTATCAAGCTAATATTCCATGTGTTGCAGAGCTTAGTCCTTCCTCTTCACGAATGGAGGAGGAGGACCCATATGTACTGCCTGCATGGGCAGTTCAGTCTTTTCACACACATGACTTCCTTGATAGGATTTTTCCTTCTGATGAGGCTATTATTAAGGCTATGTCTGGGGTTGAGCCACCTTGGGAAGAGTTGCATCATAGATGCTATTTTCTTCCCGAGCTTGACTGTTTGGAGTGTGAATACTATAGGGATATTCTTAGTGAGAGAATTGGTAGTCCCATGGTTCCGTTAAGATCTCCTGGTCCGATGGCTGATGGAAACATGGTGAATATATCTCCTACCATCCCTATCAATATATCTTGTGATCCTAGTAAGATTGAAAATGTCTATATTGGGGCAGAATGTTCCCATGCTGAGATTCAAGAGTACACCGAGCTATTTAAAGAATTTTGTGATATCTTTGATTGGTCTTACGATGAAACTCCAGGTATTGACCCTCGCATTGTTGAACATGAGATTAAAACTTATCCCAATGCTAAACCTGTTCGACAACACTTGCATGTGGTGAATCCTAGGAAAGCACCTGCGATTAAGGCTGAGATAGAAAAGCTGTTGAATGCCAGTTTTATCTATCCCGTTCCCTTGGCGGAGTGGGTTTCAAACCCCGTTCTGGTTGATAAGAAGTAGGGAATGATCCACATATGCACTGATTTCCGTGACTTGAATCATGCCTGTCCTAAGGACAATTTCCCTACACCATTTATTGATCAAATTTTGGATGAGTGTGTGGGAAGCGAGGTATTCTCCTTTATGGATGGCTTTTCTGGATACAATCAGATACAAATTAAACTTGAGGACCAACATAATATTTCCTTTATTTGTCCTTGGGGAACCTTTGCACATCGGAAGATGCCTTTTGGCCTTAAAAATGCCGGAGCCACTTTTCAGCGGGCTATGACCTTGATCTTCCATGATCTCAAATCGATTATTGAAGTCTTTTTGGATGACCTTGCTACTCATTCTCACATGAGAATGCGTCATTCCTACCATTTGAGATTAGTGTTCGAAAGGTGCTGCCATTATTTGGTCAGGTTAAATCCTCACAAGTGCATCTTTTGTGTGAAGTCTAGTCGCTTATTAGGGTTCATTGTATCCAAAGAGGGTATAAGAGTCGACCCTTTAAGGTTGAGGCAATACTTCAATTGTATCCCCTGAAAAACATTAGACATCTTCAATGTTTGCAAGGCATGGTAAACTTCTTACGGAGATTCGTCGTGAATTTTTCCAATTTGACTAGAGGCTTTATGCGTCTTTTGAAGAAGGACACTACCTTTTGCTGGGATGAGTGAGCCCAGGAGTCCTTTGATGCGCTTAAACAAGCCTTAGCATCAGCCCCAGTGATTAGTCGACCCAAATATAGCCGTGAATTTCTACTTTATGTGGCCGCGTCCATGGAGACGATTGGTATGGTTTTGGTTCAAGAGAATGAGGAGCTCCAAGAGCATGTCATATATTATATGAGCCGAAACCTTATAGATGCGGAGATCCGTTATTCCCATGTGGAGAAGCTTGCCTTAGCTACCGTTCATGTGGTTCAAAGATTGAGACACTATATTCTCCTTCGCCAGACCTTGGTGGTTGCTCATGTGAATCCATTTCAATTCATCCTAACTAGAAGGATGATAGGGGGAAATTATAATAAGTGGATTTTCATCCTGCAAGAATTCAATCTCGAGTTTGTTTCGGCAAAATCGAAGAAATCGTTGATTTTTGCAGAGCTTATATCTGATTTCTCGAGGGAGGAGGAGGAAACTTGTGAAGATATGTTTGTCGATGAGTACATCTTCTTGATCTCAACTTTGGATCCATGGTATGGAGACATCATCATATAATTACAAACATTGAAGGTCCCTACTCACCTTTCATAGGATGAACGACGACGATTACATCACGTATCCAAGAATTACCTCATAGTGGATAACAAATTGTACTGCCATGGGGTAGATTCCATTTTACGTCGTTGTTTAACTCATGAGGAGGCTGAGCTTGTGCTGAATGATTTCCACGAAGGGGCATGTGGTGCTCATTTATCTGGGATTTCTACAGCCCAAAAAATCTTGAGAGCGGGTTATTTCTGGCCGTCGATCTTTAAAGATTGTGTCAATGCGGTCAAGAAGTGCCACCCTTGCCAAGCGTTTGCACGTAATATGCGCTCGCGTCCTGCCCCGTTAGATCCCATTATCACCGTCAGTTCCTTCACTAAGTGGGGGCTTGATTTCATGGATTGCAACCCAGCTTCAGCTGGTGGGCGTCATCATATTATCGTGGCTGTTGACTACTTCACGAAATGGGCTGAGGCTATGCCTACAGTTAAATCCGATGGTGAGACAGCCGCACACTTCGTATTCAACCAGATTATTACTTGGTTCGGTATTTCGAAAGATCTTCTCACTGACCATGGTAGGCACTTTCAGAATCACATGATGGAAGAGTTGGCCTCGAAGTTAGGGTATAAGAAGGAGCATTCTTCTTCTTATTACCCTCAAGTGAATAGACAAGTTGAAGCAATAAACAAATCACTCAACTCTATTCTCCAACGAACCATCGTACAAAGCAAGACTAATTGGCATATTATGTCATATCCTACTTTGTGGGCTTATAGGACTGCGGTTAAGAATGCCACCGGTTTTTCTCCATATCAGCTTGTACATGGAGTGGAGTCTATATTGTCAGTTGAGTGCAAAATCCCTTCTTTGAAGCTAGCCATAGAGCTCTTACCAGACACTTCTCCATTGGAGGATCGTTTGGTCCATTTAGAGCAGCTTGATGAGCAGTGCTGAGATGCTTTAGTGGCTCTAGAAGTGAATAAGCATCGTGTTAAGGTCCAGTTCGATAAATTTGTCCGTACAAGGAGGTTTAGTGAAGGATATTTGGTCCTTTTGTGGGATCAAGCTAAAGAACCCTTGGGGGCAGGAAAATTCAACCCCATGTGGCATGGTCCTTATGTGGTTAAACGTGTGTTAGAGAAGGGCGCTTATGAGCTAGTATATTATAGGGGGACGACCTTGGCGGAGCCTAGAAATGGGCTCTATCTTAAAAAGTACTATGCATAATTTTTAGCCAGGGATGACTATTGTATATTATTGTACAACATTTTGCATAGTTAGGTATTTATTATGGTGATCGGGTTTGTTGATTAGCTTTCGTTTCTTATGGCAGATGTTAATGGAGTATTCCATCTATATAGGATTCACGGATGGTGCAAGCCGTCACACTCAACACTTAGACTCTACTGCTTGGGTGATTTATACTCCTACGGGTTAGGTATTGTCTTCAGGAGGTGTATGTTTATGGCCCTCTTCAAACAATGTTGCTGAATATAGTGCCGTTATCGAGCTTCTACGGGATGCCATTTCACATGGTGTTCTCTCTCTTGAGGTTCGTCTTGATTCAGAGTTAGTAGTGTCACAGCTTAATGGCTTGTATCAGGTTAGAGATCCAACATTATTACGGAGATTCTTACGTGTGAGATTGTTAGAACGACAATTTGACAATATAACATACATACATGTTCCAAGAATTGATAATCAAGTTGCTGACTCATATGCTAACTATGTGCTATATTGGAATTTGTTTCATAGACAATAAGCTAATCACAAACATACATTTTTACACACGTAAATAAATAAATCGATCATCATAAAATTTTTTCATTAAAACATCCAAAATGTGATAATACATAGTGTCATAATACAAAAATGGGGTTCTCGAGCCACCAAAATATAAATACATGGTAGTACAAAACGTATCACTCCCAGGTATCTAAGCCTGGGGAGGAGGGGTGTTCTAATCATGGAATGTCACCATGACTCTAGCTAGCAGTCTAAATAACCGCACCCATGCTTGTGGCACACCCACCAGCTGATGCTGCATGGCCTCAGGCAGGTCCTTGACCTGTGCCATGGGTACCCTGTGTGTTAGCCGCACGAAGTTGGTATGAATGCTTTGGAGCATCCGCTTCGCATCCACACCCATAATGTCATCTCCTCTTCCCCTCCATATATGACGAGGGAAGCCTTTAGGCCACCGTGGTCCTACATCTACAAGCATATGATAGGATGTTACTATGTGTTGTTACGCAAAAACATGTTTTTTTGATTCCATATGTCAAAAAACACAAAAAAATTAAATAACTCAAAAATATTAAAAAGAGGGTTGATATTCGTTACCAATGTCACCGTATGCCGATCCTGGTGGTAATGGCATGTCGGGGTCTCCCCGAAAATCTATCCCCACATAGGGGTAATCATCGTTGGAAACTATTTGTCGTCGCCACCATGGAAATAAATTAGCTGGATAGGGGTTGGACACCCTATCTCCACCCAGTCTGCGCATCGCATTTTCCCAACATCATTGGGCCGGATCTCGAACCCTGTGAAGAGGAACGTCAACTCTAGGGCTCAATCCCGGAACACGCTCAAAGAAAAACATGCTCAGTATGCTACTGAAACTAAAGTTTATACTCTATCCATCTTGCACACATTGAGCTGGTGTTTCATGTTGCCCAATAGTGCAGTGCTCCAATCATACACTATGGGCCTCATGCAGTCCATTGCATAGAACATCAGAGGCCAGGAGGCCTGGTGGAGTGAAGCTAGCCCTGCTATCCTGCCCAGTGTCAGTAGTATGGCCTTTAGGCCTAGCACCTATATGGAGTTAGTTGGGATTTGAATCCTGAACTTCTTCGTGTCTGAATAACAATACATAGCTATGTACTCATCTATGGTGAGTCCACCTACGAGCCCGCGAGATTGTAGGTTCAATACTTCCCCTCGTTGGGAAAGTCCAATAATAAAGTCTATGTCCTCCACTTCTATGGTGAGAGACATCCCATCAATCTAGAAAGACTCTAAGTCAGGATCCCAGTAGTCTACTAGCATCTGCAGCAGTCTTGGTTTGGATCTTAAGCCACCAAGACACCAAAACTTGTAGATCCCGCATGCACGAAGAGCTTGTTGTGCCATTAGATCACCACATACTGCCTCTTCTACATCCCCGTGCTCACGTTCTCTCCATTCTAGAACCATTCTGCACATTAAATTCAAGTTTGAGTCATTAGAACACTTAAAAAACCTTGAACGTGGCCTCATATGAGACTATTTGCTAAACAGTCGCGTATGTACACGACTTTGAGGGTTTTTTCCACATATATCTGGCCCTATACGCAGAAAAATCCTTGATTTCCATGTGGGCTGTGGCGCGTACTTTAGAATGGCCTAGAATCCTGATTTTACCATGGAAAATTGTAAAATTTCCATGAAAATGAAAGAGCAGGGCATGGGTAATTACTTGGAAAAGACGGCAGTGGATTCCGCCGGCTGGATCTCCAAGAATTTGCTGTTGAAGTTTTGAGCTCAATTGGGTAAAAATTTCAAATGCTATATAATGTTTTGAATTTTTTACTATTTATAGAAAATTTTAAAAATTTTGAAAATTTTTACCCCCTTTCCTATAGTTTGGACCGTTTCTAATCCTTTTGGACCATTTTTGACTAATATATGATGTAGGAGACCATTTTGAGCGCTGTTTTGACCGTTGTGTTGACCCGTTCATGTCGATTTCAGGTATCATGTCTAAACTGGAATATAGGTTAGTTTTCACCACGGTTTGCATTTTGCATGACCTTATGATCGTTTTATTGTAATCGTAGGTACAAACCCATTCTATCTTGTCACGGAACCTTCTTGCTGTTTTAGAAGTGGCATGATTAGAATGGTAGAGCTTGACCTTACATGGGTACTCTAGTTATCTCCTTAATTTCATTTGGTGCCGATGCCGATGGTTTTGTCCTTTAGGGTGTGGGAGTTTGTTGTATAGTATTGCCATGAAATTTCGCAAGAGCCTCATACTCCTCTTGATCTTTTGCTAGCCTATTCCCTCAGGACTCCCTTATGTCAAGTTGTAATTGCATTATCATGAACTTTGCATGTCTTATTGAGCCTTATTCCAGCTTCCCTGACTTTGAGTATCAGCCATATAGCCCGAGCTTGGCTCATGTCTAGCGACACAAAGCCATTTTATATATCCTTTGCTGCTTGATCCCCTATTTTACTGGGAGGGGACTTTCCACCGGGTGTCACTATCCTACACATGTATACTTGCATTGAGCATAGGTATGTTCCACTACTTGGAACTAGTTTGTTTTCCCATTTGACACTCGTATCCTCCTAGTCTATAACTTTAAAGTAATTTTATTCTTTTTCAAGCTTTTCAAATATTTGAAAAAGTCCAAAAAAAAATTAAAAAACCAAAAAGTCGGACAAGAAAAGATGTTATCTTTGGCAGCAATCGATTCGTGTCACCTTCGACCAGAGCACTGTATATCACATCCATTGGTTGGGTCAATAGTTTGACTTTAGGAGTTGTACTCATTTATCTGAGTTTATCTACACTAACTGGTTAAGCTTCCAGTCCTTATGGAGCCTCTGACGATGCCTCCTGTGTCGCAGAGATGTCCCAATTTTTCATATCGAGTCCATGCTGCCTACATTCAGTCACCATTCACCGTTATGCTCTTGTTCGAAGGAAGTTGAAGCCTGAGTCAACCATTCCTCAGTTATATTGACTTTGCATGTCGGCCATTCCCAGTACAGTTACTGGTTCATTCACCTTATGATTGAGTCCTTCCACATTATACAGCTTTGTTGAGTACCTCATGTTGGATGATGGGGGATTCCTTAATGCCCTCCTTCTAGTGGATTTTATCCCATCGATTTCAGATAATTTATTATGGGATAGGAATCTAGAGTCATTTTCGAGTGCCTTGAGACTTGCAGTCATCAGTGGTAGGTTCTCTTGCCATCGACAGTTCTTTGGGAATACATCAATGTCCCCTGATCGATGGATTCTCTCAAGTGTTTGACATCAACACATTTATTCACACTTGTCAGTTTGCACTCTAGTACCTTGATTCCCATTTTCAATATTGGTGGGTGATCTCACGTTTATTAACGGTATACATCAATGACCTGTAATCAGACGATGGACTACTATGTTCGACCTCGACATCTCTATTCACATAGTAGGACATGTACTCGTAGCGGTTTGTGTAGAAGACCTTCTAGATTGGTGGCATCTCATATATGCTACCTCCTTGATCATGCAAGTGTTTATGAGATTTTAGCTCTCGTGACTTGATCCCAATATATGTTAGACATTTCCAGCCATTATGGAGATATTGATGTATTGTATATCTTCATTCTTCATGGAGATCATGATCCTTTGTATATCTTCATTATGGAGATTCTGATCTATGTATATTGTACGTGGCGATGACCACATATGTCATATTGTATCATGCCTATTCATGGCCATTGTACTCTTATGTATCCAAGACTACTATATGTATTTGCAGTTTTATGCAGAGTTGTATCATTGTACTATGCTGATTGGGTGGCTGGTTCTTCCACTGGGTTCTTCATCACTTCATTTCTGGGATGGACTTATAATGTATTTCGGCCATCGTATGACCTCTTTGACCTCACACATTAGGGGGCATCTGTTATAGCTAATTTTACCACACATGGTGAATCACACTTTTATGGCCTTCCCTGTCCCTATGCAAACTCCTTAGACCCCATGGACCATTTTTGTTCCTTTGATATTTCCTATATCATCCCTAAAAAATGCTTAAATTGCCATACGCAACTTTTAAACCTTTTATCGCGTATATACGCGGGATTTACCTCTAAAACTGCATACATTAGGATGTGTGCAAAAGGCCAAATTATTTTGGAGTTTTCCTTGATGTGGATCTAACTCACTTGTCTCCTGGCCTTCCATATGCCTTGAGATTGTTCGGATTCGACCTTTCATTACCCCATTGAAGAGCTATATAAGGAACCCTTTGGATACATTGAAGGCATGAGAAATTGAGAGCAAGAAAACTATAGTCCATTGTTACCGGAACTTGTGCTTGAGTCTGCATCCCCTTTGTCCCTTGGAGCACTTTTGTGTTCTTCCCAAGCTTTCCTTTTACTTATGATCTTGCTATCGAGAGATGGAGGATTGAAGTGGTGGAGACCCAAGTGGGAGACTCGGTTTCTCCAATTCACAGAAGTGCTGACAGAGGTTGTATTCATTGTAATATCTAATTTTATATTAATAGAAATATCTTTTCCTGTTCAATAATGTGTGTTTGAATGCATATTTTATCCATGGATGATTTCAAATGCTTATATGTTATTGATTATATATGCTAGAGTAGAGCTAACACAATTATATATATAGCATGATTATCCTGTTTATTGAATGTTGAGGAAGCAATTTATCAATTCAAGCTGGAGTTGGAAAGCTCAACGGGGATCTACATCAACCGTCCGGAATAAGGTACGAATTGAGATCCTTTAGTGTTTGTTGTTTGATTTCTCTTACATATAGGGAATGATTGATTTTGGAGTCAAGCTGTTTGTTGTGGTACCCCAAGCCATAGGAATTTCTCTCCGTAACAATCACCATGCTAGTAAACTATATATGAATGCAACCACAAAGTGTCATGTATGCATAACATCAGGTCCCCAGACCTATCATGGAGGCCTAGGCATCTCTAGATCTCCCTTGTAGTCCATCCCCGTGCATGGATAGTCCTCTTTGAGGACTGGAAGCTATTGACACTGTGCAAAAATATCCCAAGGGAAGAAACACCCCACTAGGAAGCCTCCCTCCTTGATCATCATTTCACACCAACGCCTCATGCGAGGCTCATGAGGCCCTCCCTCATGCACTGCTAGATGCGATCATAGTGTAGGTAGTCTCTTAAAGAAGAATGAGAAAAAAAAATAGGGGAAACATAAATCCCTACCCACCAAGATTCCTTGGTACAACCCACGTTGAACTGCTATCAATTACATCTGGGCCCACCCATAGTAGGTTCCCTTCAACACACTCTCGACCATCATCAATTGGCTGCTTGAGATCTTGTGTGTCCCCTTCAATCCTAGTATGCACAAAACCATTGCTGCAACTGCTCGAGTCTCCAGACTCTCGATGTCACACACCAATATGTATGACATATACACATACACGGAGGCATACCAATTCTTGGTACATAGGTCATCCATTTACACCCTGCTCGGGAGCTTCGACGAGGTATCGTTGTTCACACCCAGCAGTGGGAGGCCATTCAATAAATACACATATTAGAGGGTGATCTCCAATTTCTCACCCTAGATGATGAAGCACTCTCAGTGTTGATCCCAAAAGCTCACTAGTTTTTCAGCGACAATTTTAATGAACGCATCAAGGGGTTCTAGAATAACTTTAGTAGCCCACACTAGGCGAGCATATCCTATTCCGCTCCATCATACTCTACACCATCCCTTAGATCCTTGAAGTCTCACTCTCACCATCTAGCTCGAGGAATCCTGCACATCCAAAAAGTCCCTGTTAGACCTAGTCACACAAAATTCCCATTTTTTGCTAGGTTGCATCTATCGGGCCTTTTTGTGTGACCCAAGTCACACAAAAATGTTTGACAATTGCTCCTGGTTCGTTCCTATCTCCTAAATAGGCGTAAATCAAGTCGCACCTGTCTCTCTGATAAGTGGACTTGGGTCGCACATTTTCCCTCGAAAAGTGGGACCCGATCGTGAGAACCCTTCGGGCTCAGCCATGGCCCCTAGAATGAGGAAAAACAAAAAAATAAACCACTTAAATTTACGGTCTTGGTGAAAGATCTTACCTGCAATTCATAGATAAAAAAACCGTCGATCCAATCAAAAGAAATAAATAGTTGTGCTCTATGGCCCTCCACTCCAACTCAACACTACACAGTGAAAATGACATGTGTCATGTGGTCCCCCCTTTTTATAGGCCTCCATTTGGTCAATATTTTTCTTTCGTGCACCACAGAGTCATTTGGCGTCCGTTTTTCACACTGTTTGCACCACCGAGTTTGGTTTTTCGTACTATGTATGTTGTTGTGACCCACATCTCATGATCTCCCTATGATTTTCTGGGCCATTTCTCGAAGTCACCTCAATTAGCGTGCCACCACGCGAATCCAACCTTGTATGTAATGGAAAGTTCACGGGCCATCCTCTCCATCCATACTACAAACTTGGCCTTATTTTATTGCCATCCATCATCCCGCAAGGAGGCCCTGCCAGTGTTCCATTATTATTCATATTAGCCATGTTCACACCATCACCCCTTTTTCTACATTGAACACTTCTTCCTTGCTTGACATACCATTATGAAGTTTCTGTTAAGCTCTTTTCTGACTCCTAAAAGAATGAAAAGATTTCCAAGCACGCTTGCTTCCTTTCACGCTCATTAAGTTTTTGAAACGACGTCTATGTGTCCTCGTTTATCTCCTTTTTCAGACTACGTAGACTATTCAAAGAAAAGGATCACCCTAGCACCTTCTAGCTAGGAATGTTTCCCTTCGTATCCTTTTATGCTTTGTCAGACATTGGGACCGTAACTTATGAAAAAGATCATCATGGGTTGTGTTTAAGCTCTTTTCCATCCCTCTCATAAAGAAAATATCGTCGAGAAAACTTGGTTTCATTCATGCTCGTAAAATTATTTGAATGACCGTCCAATTAGTATAGGTTTAACCTTTTTAAGCCTGGATGGACTACCTACAGAAAATAAATCTCTCTACCCCTTTCGGGTGAGAGATCTCTCCTTTGTATACTTTTATCCTTTTTTGGGCTTAGGACACTACTCTACAAAAAGGAGAACCAATGGAGTCTTCTTCATGTTTTCAGACTCTCTAAACATCAAAACACCATCGAGCATTTACCATGTCATGCTCGACAAAAATCCATGCAATAGAATCATATTGAGCATACTTCTATCCCTTCTTTTGTGCTCCTTAAACTATGAAGAAGCCCAAAATGGTGTCTCTAGACACCCGCACATATTACACATAGTTTCCCCTTATGGAAGCTTCCCCCCATTGGGTCACCTTTGTTCAGAGTACTCTGCCATAATTCTCCCATGGATCCCTTGGATATCACTAGTCCAGTTACTTCCCCAAGTATTTCCCATTGCAGTTATCTCCCCAGTTTCACAACTATGATCCCTTCCCCATGAGTCAATATCATTTCCTACTAGGTAATCCCTACTGTCATACTCTGAACAAAGGAAGTTTGATCCCCCCATAGTCCGTTGCCCCTATTTCCCATCCAGTGTCTTAGTCTCCTGACTGTTCCATATCTCTAGTTGTCTGCCTCACGCTTCTATCAAGGAAACCTCATTTCCTTGGTAGTTGCAGGTCTCCCTGTGTCGACATCAACACATCTATTTCGTAGGATATACCCATAGGTCCTTGTATTTTGGTTTTATCCACCTCATTGATGAGTTCCTTGGACCACTTGAAAGGAGTGCTTAGTGCCTTTCAGGTTGGTTGTGTCACACGTGCTTAACTTCAGCCACACTATCACACCATTGAGATTAGTACAAGGTATTGTTTCCTTCATTATTTGGTTGAAGACTGAGACTCTTTCTTCCACTCATGCTCTCTGATCTTCTCTTCTACTCCGCCTCTATTTGAGTCTACTAACGATCCGCACACAGTCTGGATCGTCTCAACTTCTCCTACACTTTTGTGCACTCAGCTGCAGATTCTTCAACTATGTGCTCTTAGCATAACTAATAGACAACCATACTCAATATAATAACCCGAAACTAACAGTAGAGAGGCTATGAATATAACAATGGGATATGCTAACAAGAGAGAAGCTAACCCACATACATCTTGGGTTACTCCTTTTATAGATTCTTTTACAGACTCTTTACATGTCGCTTTCTTAACCGACTTTCTACATTTAGCCGACATGCTGGCTTTCCTATTCTAGCAACACATGACAGTAGGAACTAACGACCTGACTTACAAATATGCGGTTTTCATACGTGTGTCTTTTGTCGACTCTGGCCAACCTCTCCCCCACGATATTCCTGAACAATCGCTTTCCGGCAGTCATGCCCTACTGTCATTTTCCAGCTGTTATACCACTTGCATGCCTTCTGGTACTATTATTCCATCATACCTTTCCTTGTTCGATTCCTTCCTTCTGTTGTAGATTCCTCTTCTGTTGTGACTTCTTCTTCTTCTTCCTTCCTGGTGTTTCCTTTGTCACAACTTATTTCTCTTCTTCTCTAGCTCTTCTCCATACTTAGGAAGAATTCTAAGTGAATTCTGTTTTCCTTTCCCTAGGCCCACCACTACCATCAAAATTTTGACCTTCCTAAATCTTCAGTTGACTCTAATAGCCTTGCCAAAATATTTTAATTATTATGATATGCCTATATTACTCTGTTTTTTCTTCTCTCGTAATTTATTTATGTTTTACTGGAATTTTATGCATCCTAGTTGGTTGTTAGTAAATGTAGAATATAGTTTGCACAATCTATTTAGTAATGTTTCACTTGATCTAGCTCTTTTAATGGTATACAACATTCATTTGTCTTGGGTTACTGATTATCTGTATTGAGATTCTATAGTAAATTGATAAGCTGAGATGTGAGATCGTGCTACATAATCATTGATGATTCTGCAATGCATTCTTGTGTCCCAATGTTATGTCTTGCTATATAATTGAAATGTGGTAAGGGCACTAAATGAAAAATACCACTTATGAAATCGTGTTAATATCATAACTAGTCTGTAGGTCAATTAATCATGATTCTAAACAAGTGGTTTGATCAGTTATGAAATTATAATTAATTGATGAGGTTCACCTAATAATCAATCTTGTTCTTGACATATCTCTAACTTCATGTATTGTATTTAATAATCGATTTACTTGGCCCGATATTAGAACATGATGATCATATGATTTTTAAATGATAACAATGTAAGATGTATTTTTTTGTCTAAATCAATTTCAAGTGTCTGTTATGGTATCAAAGGCTTTGAACATATATTCTACAACAAGTATCTCCAGTGTGTTCAAGCCCACAATTAACTATTCTACAACAAATAATTGTCTATTTTAGAATATACAGTCATGTCTATACATAAGGGTGGCTACATAATGTGCCATGATCCTATCAGTGCAATGTATCTGGAGGCCTATCCTGAATTTGGAGACAAGTTCAGAATGCACTAGTACAAAATGAGAGATAAGTGACCGGGTGACCAAAAAATTTGGTCACCATGGTTTTTTCAAGGGATAAATGACCAAAATTGAGAAATTTTAATCGAGCTAACTAAAAATGACAAATTTGGTCATGGGATAAGAACTAAACTAAAAATGACCAAGATAAATGACCAATTTGGTCACATGATAATAAACTAAAAATGACCACATAAGAATTGGTCATTTATTTGGTCATTTTTAGTTGTGCCACTTCGACAATGGAAAATTACAATTTTGACAATAAATTTGTACAATTTACTAAACCACTTGCAGTGTGAAAATTTAGTATATTGTATACCCCCTCATGGATTCAGTGGGTTATTTCGATAATCCACTTAGTGTCGTGCCTTAGAGATTGGTCGTTTCTTGTTAAAAGCATCATCATGTCTTGAATTTTATACCATTGTGTTTATCTTATCACACTTATCATGCTCATATTTCATTTGGCCAAAATCGTCATCATTTGACTCTTTCGACAGTCGGTTGAAGTTTCGGTAAATAAGAATATTCTGCATCTCATCAGTTGAAATCATACTATTTTGTGCCTCTCGATTAATATGTCGATATTGTCTATGGATTCCAGGCCATCACACCTATGTCTATAATGTTAGAAATACTACCTTGATGTTCTTGTGGAGAAAAAATGCCTATATCCTCCATTTAAAAGAAAACCTATATTAATAATATATTTGAACATGTAAGTATATAGTATTTTATATATGTTAATAAATACTATATAATATTTAATATATATAATATTAATATAACATGTTCTTAAGAATATATAAATATGTTAAGGTGAAACATTATAATGAAATAAAATCATAAATATTATTATAAATATTTTAACTAAATAAATATGATTATATAAATAATAATATACTAATATAAATGTTATAATAATATAATTATTTAACAAATTAAAAAAAACAAACTCAAATAAGGAGGGAAAGAAAAATTTCGGGAAAAAATTGAGGTAAGATCCACAGTGTCATAGTTATGAACTCTATGGTTTTGTGAGCACCACCGTTAAGATCCACAGTGTCACAATTATGAACTCTATGATTTTGTGAGCATTATTGTGATAATCCAAACAAAATCCTGGGGATGTCCAAGGAGTTTTGTGATTATAGCTTGCGACCTAATTAGCTTGAGTTGACATAGATATTTCGATTTACGGGGTAAGATCCATAATGCCACAATTATGAACTCCTCTTAGTGTCTAATGGTTCATCAGGACTTGACCTAAATAAAAAATGTATTGATAGCTGAAAAAATCAATCTACAACATGCTCTTGCAATTTTAGACTTTGGGGCTCCAAATTTCCACAATGGATGCAGTGGAAGGGCCATAGAGATACTAGTATGAAGTTCTAGGCATTGAGCTGGCCACCACAACCGATGAAATGAATGCAGTGTACAGAAAGTTGGCCCTGAAACTCCATTTTGAAAAGACCATCCAAAAAGGTGCTTTGCAGGAGGAGGAAACCGTGTGGTTTTAGGAAACTCTTCATGGCTACAAACTCTTGTCTGATCCCCAAGAGTGCTCCTGGTATGATTCTCACCACTGCAAAATCATATACTCTTTTTCTTCCTCATCCTCCATAGAAAATTATGATTTCAATATCAATCTGTGGCCATATCAATGCACTTTTGTTTATTCTAGCTATGGGGATACTAAAAAAGGTTTCTTTAGGGTAAATGGGGATATTTTAGACGTTGTTGCAATAGGAAATAATGTACATGCATTCCATAGGGACAGGATCCGTCCATGAGGCCCCCCTATTTGGAAACCTGAAGAGCCCCTATGCCCAAGTCTCTTCTTTCTATATCTATTGGCTGGGTTTTTCCACCACCAAGGACTTTACTTGGGTTGATGACTGTAGTTTTTATGCAGGGTCGAATCACAATAACATGAGGCTGTTGGAGGAGGAGAATACAAAATTAAGGAAGAAGGCTAAGAGGGATTATAGTGAGACTGTACATTATCTTTTCGATTTCATTAAGAAGAGGAATACGATAGTTTTGGAGAGGCAGCTTTAGAGAAATAATGAAGAGGAGGAGAAGGAAACACAAGCAAAGCTTCGACGTTGGAATCGAAGAAGGAGAAGCTCGCGAGGGCAAGGCAAGATGAGGAGAAAGAGTGGGAAATAGATGATGAGGGGGAGGAAGTGGAAGAGTTGTATTGGGACATGAACTCAACTAAAGTATATGGAAAATATTATATTTATAGAGGAAATGATGAAGAGTACAACTCCACAAATCAAAGAAACAAACATTCCAATGAAGTTGAACCAAGTACAGTTTTGGGTCATCCAGACCCAGATAATGGAACTCAAAATGATATGGGAATTTCAAGGCTTGCTCAAAGGAAAGGTTCCAAGAACAAAGAGAAAACGAGAATAATTTTTGCTACAGGTATTGATAAGCATCCAACAAAAAACATCGTAGAAGAGGCATAGATAAGGTCATAGGACAATTTAGGTGATCAAAAATAGGGGACATGGTTTCATTTTCCTGTAGATAAATAGAGAAATGAAATTGAAGGTGATAACAAAAAGGGATGACTTCCAAATCTTGAAAACCAATCCATTGAAAAGAAGTCTGCTACTCCAAACACATCAACAAAGGATATCAGTGCTAAGAAAAAAAAACAAGTGAAAGGAAATAAAGGGAACGTAAGTAGACAACTATGAAATGGGATGCTTGTTGATGAAATGTTCTTTTCATAGTATGTTGTTACTGGAGCTGAGATATGTTTATGACACCTGGTTTTCTGAAATTTAGAGAGGTTATTTATTGTGTAATTTGTTTACCTTGTGGATATCTAAATGTATCTAAGAGTATACACACATCTTAAATGTACTGTTTGGTTTGTTTTCCTATAGCAATGATGAGAAAATAGATTCATTTTTTCAATATTTGCATAAGACTAGGCAACATATGAGACCATAATTATGATTGGAGTAGGAGTTTATTGTCATGTATATGTAAATTAAACTCAAAATGAGTTAATATGAACCTATCTAAGCAATCTCAATGAAAAACTAAAAAAAATGGACTCTTCCATTTTGGGCACATAATTGCTAAGTTATGTCACAAGAAATTGGAGTATATTCGGTACTTCTGTTTTAAACTTGATCTTGCCTAACAACATCATCTTTCCATTGCATTAATTATTGTTTGCTTCTTGACCACTTCAAGGAAATGACAACTTCACATGATACATTCTTAGGGTAGTGTGTGTAAATGTAGAGAAAAACATCAAATATTTTCATAAAGAAATGAACTTTTCTATCCTTGTAAAGACCAAATTATATGTTTATAAGCTATAAATGTTGTACATTGATTTAGCCATAATGTGCCAAGATATTCGATATGGCTTGAAGGAAATATATTTGGAACTAAGCAACATAATACATTTGTGTTTCAACATAAATAATACAATACCCATCATCACATAACAAATAAATGATTAGTAATTATAAGTAACACAATTTACAATCATCAATGCTAGAGTTGCTATGACTTTATAATCTATTCAAAGTGAGCATTGGAAACTAAAATAACATATGTAAAATCAAGACTTAATTATGTGTTATGTGCCTTTTACATAGACTCGACCTACTAATGGATGGTCCTGCCTTATCCCTTGTAGTTGCGGTACAAGAAGTCATGATCTAGTGTGGACCCTGCTGCACTTGACTTTGCTCTTTTATAGAATGTAGTTTATTGTTACTGCTATCCTATCCATCTAATCAAGATGGATAAAACTCCATAATTGGTCTCTCTCTCTCCATCTATTAATCAATAATGAGTTTGATAACTTTTAATCAAATGAACTCTACATCTAATTTCTTCTACAATTCCCTCACCATCTACTAAATATTCCGGTAAAGAAAGACTACCTTGAGGTGTTCATAATCTATTATGTTCCTCTTATTTGGGTGTATTTTTTCAAATACCCTCCAATTATATTAGGTGCAAGATACATTGCAAGATAAGTAACTAAACATATGTCATTTGTGTTGTGTTTTTTTAGTGAAACTACCCTTCATAAATGGGAAACATGTAAAAAATATTGTTTCTAGCCACTGTTTTTTGTGTCTAGATTGGGATTTGGTTTCTCTAGAAATGGGCTACATTTTTTGAGAATTGTTTCAAATTTCTTCATATATGCATTCAAAATTCAATATTTTTTTCTTGTAATGGAGAAAAATTCAATTGCAGTAAGGTACTTAGGTAATTTATTACATATATTGTGAGTGGAATTTATTACGTATTATAACCTAATGATAAAGAAAATTCCTAGTTTTTGGGGATGTCAATGGAGGTGTTTTTTTAGTGGAACTCCTCTACAACAAAATTTTCAACAACCATAAGTGAGAAAACGTGTTAACAAGTTTTTTGCATTTTAAGAATATGGATTTGTTCTTTCATTGCTAATGTTGTGATGAGATGAACCAAGATTGGATATGCATATACATCCAGCATAGTACTAAATCTATTTCTCTTTGATTTAGCTTTGTGAATTCAATGTCTAGTATTGTTACGATTCCAATACATAGTCAAACATTGGAGCCATTTTTCCCTTCTATATATTGCGCTTGCTTTGGGGAGTTTAAGAAGTTTTATATGGAGGCAATATGATGGGAATCAATATATCCACAAAAGTTCCTTTTGTTATCTTAGTTTAAGGAGTTACAGAAGCTTGAAATGAGGAAAAAACACCATGAAATGAAAGAAGATTGAAAGTATTAGTAGGGTAGATATCTGGTAGATGTGCTAATCCCTTAAACCCCTTTTTATGCAACGTTTCATCTCCATAGCTATTTTTTCCCTGATGTTCAAAAAATTCAGACCTTGATCCATCATTTTTCGTGGAGTCTTTGTTATTCAAATCGAGCAGGTTATTCCTATGGATTCTAGTGTGTCATGGATCATGATGGCATGCAAAGACTGCAGATAATGCCATTATAAATGGACATGGCTGTCAGACTAGATTTCAGATCATAGTCAAGTTGAATTATCAAAAGGGTCTTTTATGCATTGAGAGGGCGAAGGAGGGTTGTATGGAGTCCAATGTCTTGGAAACCATGTTATAATAGAATGTATGAACCATATTTTGTTACATAGTGAAGTCACACTTTAAATTTCATTTTATTTATGTTATAGTAAAATTATTTTAGATTAAATATTTGTGTATGCACAATAGTTAACATAATATTATGTAGGTAACTAAGTAATATTATACAAACAATATCAATAGTTGCGAGGTAGTTAAAATTAAAATAATACAAGCAAATATTACAATAGCTAATATAATTGTATATAGTAAAATTTATTGCATGAGTTAGAATTTGTTATGGCGTGATTTTTCCTAAACTGATTGCAAAATATTTCATGGTATACCCTTAGTCAAAGATAGTCCTAAACTGATTGCAAAGTATTTCGTGGTATACCCTTAGTCAAAGATAGATCCAAATGAAATTAGAGCTCGTTTTACTTATGTGGAATCAGAATACCTCCTAGATGTCAGGTAGCTATATGAATTGACATTGGGGTTTTGGTGACATTGATAGATCGTAAGTAACACCTCCAACAAATCCCAGCCGGCATGGAGGGTAGTATTCTTATGATTGGTGTCATTGACTCATTTTGATTCTTTTATTTCATTAAATCATTTACTATGGGGTTTGTAGCTGTGAGTGAATTCTCTCAATTTGAAGCAGTTAGTTCCATATATAGGTATGCAATCCACTAATTCTTGCTAAAAGAAAGGCACAAATGTTTCAATTTCAAGAGATTGATTTTGCATTAAATAGGCATAAAGTTTCACATGGATATTTCTCAGGCCTTGGTCATAATTTTGGAACTGTAAGTTTCATTTGTGTATAGAAGTTTGCCAATGCATGTGTCTGGAAAAGTTATGGTGTGATTTTTGAACTATGATGTTCCAAATTGTTTTTTCAATAAATATTATATCTTAGTGGCTCCAATAATTTATTACTATGTTGACCATTGATTTATTTCAATAAGGTCTTTGTAGATGTAAGGATGCATGTTTTAGTAGGTGATCTCAGGGGATGAAGATGGCATAATGCTTTTCTGTAATTTTAGGTTGGATAACTAGGTTTATGTCAAAAAAATTGTTCATTATTTCCTAATATTTTGTTTCAATATGTTATATTTGATCAAGTCCATTGTTGTGTTTTTTTTCTTGCAATACAAAAAATGTTGCAGCTAGATCCATAACAATATTGTTGTAGTAAAATCAAAAACAATTTTCGTTTCATTCAACTTTAGATCAAGAACAATATTGTTGTAGTAAATTAAAAAATAATTTTCATCTCTTTCAACTTTAACACTCCACTGGTTATTGTCTTTCCTATAAGTTTCACTATTTTTAAACTTCCATTTTTACAACATTTTCTATATTACACAATTTGAGATTTCAATCCTCAGAAATGACTGTGTTTTAGATGCATTGGTCATTGCTAGTAGTTATAGAAGGATATGAGAAACATTATCCATCATCTTGTTGCTTTGTTCCTCATGGCGTTCTTGGAGAAACATCTTGATATGATCTGCTACTCTATCGTTATATCCAAAATGTTAACATACAGGATTGGCAACAAGAACATATAGTGATGAGTATAAGAGACATTCTTGTCTACTATACCAAAGAATCCCAAAGCCTCTTTGAGCAAGGTGATACAATCTATCCTTGAAGACAATAAAGAGGATAGTTGCAATAGTAAAGAAGAAAGGGATAATTCCTATAGCTTTGAAGTTCCATTTGAATGACAATAGTGTCTTGAAATCCAAGTTACAAAAGCATAATTTACCAATGGGATTCTCATCCATAGCTTGCTATGTTTGGATCTTAGAAATTCACTAGCATACATAACCAACTTTCTTGCTGAAATCTGGCCGGTTTCGTATAGAACCGGTCGGTTCTATACAGGCCATAAAGGGGCATGCTTTTTTTCAATTTCTTTTGTTAAAAAACCAAAAACTTAAGTGAGAGGTGGGGGATAACTAGCCTTAGTCTCCTACTAATAAAATTATCAAATGTAATAAGTAGCCTGAGGCTCCTACTAACCAAATTATCAAATGTACATACATTCAGACTAACCAAATTATCAAATGTACATACATTCAGACTAGTAATTATCAAGCTTTCTACTCATGTGTGATCCGGTGGATTATTCATCTTTGAAGATCCAATATGGTACATGGTTCAGAAACGGCGGTTGAAGATAATCGGACGGCAAAAATACAAAGCATCGGAGGTCGGAAGAGATGTCCCTCCGCAACGTCGGGGCTCACATTCTTTTCTCCCTTCCGCAACGGCGGAATCTTAACAGACATTCAGACGGATCGGAATTCGGAGCGATTCAGGAGCCGCAACGGCGGATAGATAAAAGACTTCTCCCTTCCGCAACAACGGAAGCTTAACGGACATTCGGACGGATCGAAAGTTGGAGCGATAAGCAGTCTGCAACAACGGCCACAAGCTTGATCGGAAGAACAACACTTCCGACAGCCACAACGGTGGAAGCCCAACATTTAAAAGATCGACGAAATAACTTGACGGAATCGGAAAAAGAAGTGGTGCGCCATCCGCAACTGCGGAAACCAAAGTAACTAAAGCCTCCGACTTGAAAACCAACCTACAGCCGATTGCGAGTGAGACCGTCGGAGCCCGTTGCTTATCCTATTTTGCAACGGCGAATGAGCAGATGACTAAACCTTCGATTCAAACACTGCAATGTGCATGGCATGGCTTAGCTATAACAGTTTGGCAAAGCTTTCTTGGAAGTTATGCCACAGCTGGAATAATGACGAAAGGCATATGAACAGTCTTGATGCCGCGTTTCATGGGATGTGAACAGTCGCATTTCTTTGACGTTTTGGCTCCTTTGTAACGACAAAGATGAGTAATAAAGGAGAGGAACCAGGGATGGTTCCAGGGGGAACTATTTGAGGATTTTTTGGAGAACGACAGTGCAACGTTTCTCTGTGATGAGAAGCTTGGAGAGAGCATTTTTCTGTAAAGCTATCCACATGCTGTTCCTTTTGAAGTTGACTACTCTCAGTTATACTTGGATTCTTTTGCCTGTTGAAGTCCAGTTTTGTAACTTTCAGAGAGGAGGTCTTGAAGACTTTACTGTTAATGTCCAGTTGCTGTGATTGTAAAGAGTTGGTTGTCTTCTCTGTTTTAGCTGGCTTTTCTTTGCTTTTGAAGGCCAATTTGTATTAGTCTAGAGAAGAGGTCTTGCATACTTTTGTCCATACTGTTGAAATTGATTTGCAGAGTCCAGAACCATTTTGTACCATTTTAAGAGATTAATTGGATCGGTTCCCATTAGAGAGGGACCCGGAGACGTATCCCAGTGGAGGGGGTGAACTCCGTTATCAACTTCTGTTTTATGACTCCCTGTTTCTGTGTTTTCTGTTTGGCATCTGGTTATCAGTCTTGTTTTTCATTCCTATTATGAGCATTTAATTTCTATTAATGCTGTTCCTTTAAGTAACTTGTTGCACACATTCTTTTACAACAACCTTTTAATGCACTAAAGTTGAGGTCCTATGGATCATGTTTGGTATTAGAGCTGGTTGACTGTTGTGTAAGTTTGTGAATTCTTACTAGGTCCAGGTTAAAGGTTGGTGAAGGAGAATTGGTTGAAGGAGATCCTGAGATTGGCTCCAGGAGAACATTCTCAAGAACCATGTCTTCTCCACGAGGGGAAGAAGAAGGACATACCGAACGGGAAAAACCTGTTATTTCTGAAACTGAGTTTCTGGAGGCTTTTATGAGCATGAAAGCCATGATGGAAATTCTACTCGATGAGCGAGCAGAAAGGAAGAAGAAGGAAGAAGGATCTTCATCCAAAGATGCAGAAGTGAAGCCAGAAGAAAAGGGCAAAGGAGTAGGAGGTGATGGTGATCCTCCTGATACTAAATAGATTTTTTCTTCTTCTCATACTTCTCATACTGCAAGTCTTAATATGCCTTATTTCAAATTGGATGTAAAATTTGAATTACCTATTTATAATGGAGATGTAGATGCTGAAAAATTAGACAATTGGATCAAGCAGCTTGAAGTATATTGCAGGGTGCAGGGCATTAATGATGACCCTTCTAGGATTCAATTGGCCACTTTGAGAATGAGTGGAATGGCTCTTACTTGGTGGGAGAGCAAGATTCAGCAAGATCTTCGAAAGAATGGTAAAATTATCTCAGTTTGGAATGAATTCATTGAAGTATTAAGAAAGCAATTTTATCCTTTAGGTCACATGCAGCAATTAACCATGAATTGGAAAATGTTTAGACAAGCTAAAGGACAAATCATTCAAGATTATACTCATGAATTCAGAAAGAGGGCTATTGCATTGAATGTTTCATTAGAGACACAGGAAACTCTTCTTAAGTAAATTGGTGGCATGCATTCTTATTTGAAGCATACTTTGTTGATGTTTAATCCCAGTAATTTGGATGATGTATGTGTTCAAGCTACCCATTTAGAGGCCAGGGGTAAGCATGCTAATTATACTTTTGTAAAGAAGTCATTTAAATTTGACAGCAAATCAAAAGATAAAGATAAGGGGAAAAAGAAGATGGCTACTGTTAAGAAAGAGGGTGAAAATCCTACATGTTCGCATTGTCAGAAGGGACATGACGTCTCTAAGTGTTGGAAACTTCATTCGGAGTTAAGGCCAAAGAAGTCCGGAGGAAACAAAGATAAAGGAAAATCCAAAGCTACTGCAACCATTATTCAAGACTTGGGATCCGACTCAGGTGATGAAACAAAGGTTACAGCTGTTAGAATCCAAGGTAAGGATAAAAGTATCTCACTTCCCATTGATGCACAATCAAGTTCTAGTGCAAGTACAAGTCTGCCATCTACTTCCAAGCAAAATGATAAAGATAGAAGTGCACTGTTTCATGTTCGTGTCATTGCAAATCACACAAAGATTGATACATTGTTTGATAGTGGTTCACAAGTAAATTTGATATCAGAAGAAGTGGTTAAGAAATTGCATTTAGTTACTGTGCCTCATGAAAAGCCCTATCCTCTAGGTTGGGTTACTAATGATACATGATTGCAAGTTACAAGGAAATGTGTATTAAAATTTGCAATTACTGAAAAGTTTAGGGATGAGGTAGAATTGGATGTAGTACCACTTGACATTTGTGGAATTGTACTTGGGAGTCCATATTTGTATGACCGGAAAGCAGTCTTTTATAGAGAGCAGAATAAGTATCATCTTTTTAAAGAAGGTATGGAATATATTGTACGAGCACATAAGATAAAAACCAATCTAGCAATAGTCTCTACAGGACAAATGAAGAGGTTGGTAAATGCTAGTAAGACTTTTGTGTTGATGATGGTTAAGATGAAAAATGATGAAGTCTCTAAATATTTTGAAGAATGTGACCCTAAGCACAAATCTGAACTGATTGACATCATTTCTGAGTATGATGATTTGTTTCAAGATCCGAAGGGGTTACCACCGAAGAGAGAGATTCAGCATGAGATACATTTGCAGTAGGATGTGCCACTCCCGAACATAGCCATGTACCGGATGTCTGTAATGCAAAATGATGAGATCAAGAAGCAGGTTCAGGAGTTGATTGAGAAGGGGGTCATTCGGCCCAACACTTCTCCTTGTGGCTCTCCTATAGTCTTGGTTCCAAATAAGGATGGGTCATGGAGGATGTGTATCGACTACAGGGCCCTTAACAAAATCACCATTAAAAATAGGTATCCTCTTCCTCGTATTGATGATTTGCTTGATCAGTTGAAACATGCAACTTACTTTACAAAATTGGATCTACGTAGTGGGTATCATCAAATCTGTGTTGCTGAGCATGATGCTTGGAAAACAGCTTTTAAAACGAAATAGGGTTTGTATGAATGGCTTGTGATGCCTTTCGGGCAATATAACGCTCCTGCTACTTTCATGTGGGTCATGAATGATGTCTTTCATTCATTCATTGATGATTTTGTAATTATATATCTAGATGATCTCCTTGTGTTTAGCAAAACCTGGGAAGAGCATGCTGTACATGTGAAATTTTTTTTAGATGTACTGAGAAAAGAAAAGCTTTATGTAAAAATGTCTAAATGTGAATTTGCTAAAAATTCTTTAGTATATCTAGGCCATATTATTGGTGGAGGCCACCTGTGAGTGGACCCAGCCAAGGTTGCTGTCATTGTAAACTGGCCACGGCCTAACATCGTTACTGAAATCAGAAGTTTTCTGGGTGCGGTTCAGTATTGGAGGAAATTCATTTCTGGGTTTTCTTCCATTGCTGCTCCATTACATGCGTTGACAAGCATTAAAGAAATTTTCCAGTGGGGAGGCAAGCATCAGAGAGCCTTCGACACTTTGAAGGAAAAGATTAGCACAACACTAGTTCTGACATTGCTAGATTTGTAGCAACCATTTGAGATCGAAACCGATGCCAGCGGGTTTTCCATGGGAGCAGTTTTGATGCAAGGAAGGAAGCCAGTCTGTTACCATTCAGAAACATTCTCTACTGCGGTAAGTAACTATTTGACCTATGACAAAGAATTATATAATTTAGTACAGAGTGTGAAGAAGTGGAAACATTATATCATGGGAAAAGAGACAGTCATACATACTGATCATCAACCACTTCAATATTTACAATCTCAAACTAAAATACAACAAAGTAGGCATTTAAGATGGATTGGGTTCTTACAACAGTTTCATCTCATAATTAAGTACAAAAAGGGAATTCATAATAAAGTAGCAGACATGTTATCAAGGCCACCTATGAATGCTTCAATCATTCTTCAGAACAGTTCATTAACACATGAAATTTATATTGAACAGTATGCAGAAGATAAAGATTTTAAGAAAGTATATGCATCACTTATACATGGTAAACAGGAAGAGAACTATTTGTGCATGATCAACTCTTGTATCATCTTGGTAAACTCTGTATTCCAGAGAAAGAAAGAGTGCATGTGATTCGAGAAGCACATAGTTCATTGATTGCGGGACATTTTGGAGTAAGTAAAACATTGTCTGTATTGCAGAATCATTGTTATTGGCCTCAAATGCAAGAAACTGTAGCTAAATATACAAGAGGTTGTGTTATGTGTGCAAGAAGTAAGCCTAGCAATAGGAAATTGGGGTTGTACACTCCTCTTCCAGTTTCTTCTCGTCCTTGGGAAAGTATTTCTATGGACTTTGTAGGGGGACTACCTATGTCTAGAAAAGGGCATGATTACCTATATGTTGTTGTGGATAGGTTCAGCAAAATGTGTATCTTAATGCCATGTAACAAGCATATCACTGCTGAACAAACAACTCTTTTATTCTTTCAAAATGTTTGGGTACATTTTGGGCTTCCCATGTCTATTATATCTGATCGAGATTCCCGGTTCTTGGGAAAATTCTGGTCAACTTTATGGGAGCTTATGGACACTAAACTGAAGAAAAGTACATCCTTTCCTCCACAGACCGATGGGAAAACAGAGGTAGTGAACAGAACAGTGGTTCAGCTGCTCAGAGGATATTGTAGTAAGCATCCTAAAATTTGGGATGAGCAGTTGCAGTATATACAACATGCTTATAATCATGCAGTTCATTCTTCCACGAAAAGATCTCCTTTTGAAACTTTTTTTGGTTATTTGCCAAAAACACCGATGGACTTCTCTTTTGGCAAAGATGCAGTGGATGGACATCATGACGCAGATAAAGCTTTAAAGTTCATTCAGAGAATCCAAGCAGTGCAGCAGGCAGTTCAAGAACAGTTGGAGAAGAGCCAGGCCAAGTACAAAGCCAGGCATGACAAGCATCGAATTGATCATCAATTTCAGGTTGGTGATCGAGTTTGGTTACACATCACCAAAGAAATAATGAAAGGTGAAGGTAAAAAGCTTAAGCCTATCAGGTATGGTCCTTTTGAGATCTTGGAAAAGATCGGTACTAATGCTTTTCGCTTGAATTTACCTCCATACATGCAAATTTATTCAGTTATCAATGTTGAGAATCTTAAACTATATGAGCCTCCTATGATCATGGATGAGGAAATTAACATACAGATTCCTTCAATTGATGATTTGGCACCTGAATATATGAGAGAGTTGTAGGATGATGTTATTCTTGACAGAAATGTAAGGACTTCACGAAGGGGGAATGCTGAGTACCTTCGAGTGGGGCTGAAAGGAATGCATCCTAGCAAAGCAAGATGGATGGAGATTGGGAAAGTGAGGGAGCTGTACCCTCACTTACTTGCAGAATAATTCAGGATTTTGGTGGTCCAAAAGCTCTCCAATGGGGAGGATTGATTCGGCGGATTATTCCTCTTTGAAGATCCAATATGGTACATGGTTCAGAAATGGTGGTTGAAGAGAATCAGACGGCAAAAATACAAAGCTTCGGAGGTTGGAAGAGATCTCCCTCCACAACATCGGGGCTCACATTCTTTTCTCCCTTTCGCAATGGCGGAAGCTTAACAAACATTCAGACGGATCAGAAGTCGGAGCGATTCGGGAGCCGCAATGGCGGATAGATAAAAGACTTCTCCCTTCCGCAATAGCGGAAGCTTAACGGACACTCGGACGGATCGGAAGTCGGAGCAATAAGCAGTCCACAACGACGGCCACAAGCTTGATCGGAAGAACAACGCTTCCGAAAGCCGCAACGGCGGAAGCCCAACACTTAAAAGATCGGCGAAATAACTCGATGGAATTGGAAAAAGAAGTGGTGCACCATCCGCAACTGTGGAAACTAAAGTAACTAAAGCCTCCGACTCGAAAACCAACCGACAGCCGATTGCGAGTGAGACCGTTGGAGCCCGTTGCTTATCTTCTTCTGCAATGGCGAATGAGCAGATGACTACAACCTTCGATTCAAACACTGCAATGCGCATGGCACGGCTTAGCTATAACAGTTTGACAAAGATTTCTTGGCAGTTATGCCACAGCTGGAATAACGACGAAAGGCATATGAACAGTCTTGATGCCGCGTTTCATGGGATGTGAACAGTCGCATTTCTTTGATGTTTTGGCTCCTTTGTAATGGCAAAGATGAGTAATAAAGGAGAGGAACCAGGGATGGTTCTAGGGGGAACGATTTGAGGAGTTTTTGGAGAACGGCAGTGCAACGTTTCTCTGTGATGAGAAGCTTGGAGAGAGCATTTTTCTATAAAGCTATCCACATGCTGTTCCTTTTGAAGTCGACTACTCTCAGTTATACTTGGCTTCTTTTGCCTGTTGAAGTCCAGTTTTGTAACTTTCAGAGAGGAGGTCTTGAAGACTTTACTGTTAATGTCCATTTGCTGTGATTGTAAAGAGTCAAATGTCTTCTCTGTTTTAGCTGGCTTTTCTTTGCTTTTGAAGGCCAATTTGTATTAGTCTAGAGAAGAGGTATTGCAGACTTTTGTCCATACTGTTGAAATTGATTTGCAGAGTCCAGAACCATTTTGTACCATTTTAAGAGATTAATTGGATCGGTGCCCATTGGAGAGGGACCCGGAGACGTAGCCCAATGGAGGGGGTGAACTTTGTTATCAACTTCTGTTTTATGACTCCCTGTTTCTGTGTTTTCTGTTTGGCATCTGGTTATCAGTCTTGTTTTTCATTCCTATTCTGAGCATTTAATTTCTGTTAATGTTGTTCCTTTAAGTAACCCGTTGCACGCATTCTTTTACAACAACCTTTTAATGCACTAAAGTTGAGGTCCTACAGATCAATGTGCATGATTGTTCTGGCATGTTTTGGGTTCCTTCTTGCATATCTTCAGGATCACAACAAACTTATCCTGCTTTTGCTTTGATAATCACATATAATGCCCTAAAGAGGATCATTTTGGTGTCTAAATATCAAAATTTTTTACTTGAAGATCCTCATTAACTTCTTCAACCTCTTGGTCTGCATCAGGATAAAAAATCTTGTATCAAGTGTGCCAAGAATTTTTACACAAAAGACCAGGAACTTATGATTGTTTTCATAAATAACCAACATCAATCGATATGTATGTCAAATTGGGAACATTATTTTTCTTGTGGTTCTACTTGCACATAAGTGATGCACCATGCTTCACAACTATATAGTCTATCATGCAAGTCCTCCATATTACCTTCCTGTTTAAAGGGTCTCAGGATCTTATTACAATTCTGAGTATGCCTAGCTCCTGGACATCCAAACAAAAAATTCTAATTGTAATTAATATTCCCTATTGTTGATTTTCAGAACTTTCTGTTACTCTATCGGTAGTCTTTCCTGTCTTGCATGTTTTACTCTATCAACAGTCTTTCTTATCTTTCCAATTTTGGTGTAAATGGTTGTTTAAGCTATTAAAATGAATTGAATACTTTGGGTCACCCTACTAACTTGAGAAACACATCCGATTAACTCCATAATAGTTGAAAACTGGTAAATGGTTTGATGAAGAATGACACAATGACAATAACCAATGATGAATTAGTCCCTCTAGATCAGTGACTTGGAAATGTCATATTACCTACAACCAATTAATGGTTACCTATGTCAATCTACGGGATAAATCACTTATGCATATACTATTCTTAATTCAACCCCTTGTCACTAGCAAAACCTTGATCACCATCCATGCTGCTTGTTTGAAGCCTTGTCATTGAACCCGTACTGGTTATATATAGAAATTGCTAATTATAAATGTGCTCGAAAAAAACAGTCTTTCCCATAAAAGGAAAAAAAATAAAATAACTAGAAAGAGTGGAAAATAGAACTAGTCTATCTTTCTAGCAAAAGGAAGAAAAACAGTCTCATTGGACTTGCTTTCTTGTAAAAAAATACTGAATGTATGAGAATCCATTTCATGTGGGGACCCTTTATCTAGGGTTCCCAAAAAAGAAACTGCTTAAAATAACAGTCTTAATGTGTATGCTTGGGCCCTGGATTAATGAACAATGCAACCAACCTAATATTATCAAACTGAATCAAAGGCCTACAATGATGCAAGCACAAATGTGGGTCAACAAACCTACAATGTTCTAATAATAAAAGAAATATTTGTCAACGGTAGTATTCTGGTCACTTGATTACTTCATATTTTTTAATGTATTGAAGTTTCATTTGAGTGCATGAGAAAACCAACACCATTGGTGTCAAAGAGATGAACACACTTGTGTTCTATAAGGGGGCAACGAAAAGAGGTAAAGACAAACGTTTGAGATATTCCAAGGGGATACTCTTTTGAGTCTGTTTGGGAAGTATGGGGTAAGTCTTGAGACTTTCAGTAACATGAAGCCTTGAGAATTCATGATTTTGCAATGGTATAAGAATGTTATTTCTCTGTTAACCATGAAATTGTTTGTCTTTTATATTGTGTTAAAGTTTTTGATTTTGAGTTTGAGTTGGTGAAGACAAGTTCTCCATGCTTGTTAGGCACTTGTGCTTTTACCATGAATTGCGAGGTCCTCACTGATTGTTAATTGTTTTTGAATTTTTTGACACAGTCTAACTCTTTTGAATTTTGAATTTTTTTAACTTTTTAGTCACCATGGTTTAATTGTATATTACTTTTCTCACTCATAGGGTTAAATGTAGTTTGAAGATGTGGTCGAAGCTTGCCATGGAATGAGGAATTTAATGATTTTTGAGTGGGTAAGCATTCCATAATGCCTTGTATTCTTCCATGCAGATGTAGAAATCAAATATGATGTTGAGAAGTGGATTCAAAGGTTGGGATAGGACCTTAGCTCACCAAATATGACAGTATAGGTGGAAGTTGCAAAGAATTCAAAGGTTCAAGGTTCAAATGAACTGTATCCTAAAAATAATGCCTATAGTATGCCACCCCTTTTAGTGGTATGAAGGCCTCTTCCTCCTTTCAATCTAAAATGAGAAATCGTATTAAGGATTTTAGAATTATTATTTTTGTCTATTCTCTTGCATCTCTAATGTGTCTACTGCGGTCCTAGTAGGCTCCAATCCCGACATTGGTAATGATCTATATAATGGCAACATGGGGATTGTTGTTTCCAATATTATGGCTTTTAGATGAAGGATTGAAGGGGAAAACATAGGATTCCATACTTTATTTTCAAGGAGGTTGCAATTGTCTTTTGTGAGGGGATTTCTACATGCAAGTTCAAAATAATTCAGGGATCTTTATGTCATCTATCAAATCCTTTTAAGTTTTTGTTCTCTGTTTAATGAAGACTCAATATATATGAAATGTTTCAAATATATCATTTTGTCAACTAGGCCTTTAATTTTGGGACTGGCTAGAGGATTATAGTGTTGTCATATAGTCACTTTCAGGTTCTTGCTTCCAAAATCACATTTTTGAAAATGTAGTGTGAAAAATTGAAAATCAATATAGATATTTTCTTGTTTCCTTACCAAAAGAATTTACCAAGGGTAGCTTGCAACGACCATCATAAGTATGGATCAACTAATTTTAAGCTTAATTAAGCTCAAATACAACATAAATATATCTTCACAGATAGTTTTACCAGGGGTAGCTTGCAACGACCATCATAAGTATGGATCAACTAATTTTAAGCTTAATTAAGCTCAAATATAACATAAATCTATCTTCATAGATAGTTATATTAATGGAAGAAAGGGATCACTTGCCAAGGCCACACAAGTTTGGTTTATTTTACACACACAGAATACTATAAATCAGAAAATATTCAAATGAAAAGTTTGTTTAGAAGTGACAATTAATTGTATAGAAGCAGAATGAAACCTGTGTGTTTTGATTAGGATACAAAGAATCAAAGATCAGTTAGGGGAACATCTGCATAAAAACAAGGAATATAGTGAGGATTATATATATATAATGCCATCAATCAGTTTAACTGTAACTGCAAATCGGTGGTACTAGAATGTGATTGAAGTAGAAACCTTAACAAAACCTAATTCAATGGAGATGAAAGGAATGCAATGAGGATTATGAAGAGTTCACTTTTTTAACCATTGGCCGACAATCAATTTAATTGTAATAAAGACAAGAAATTAGTTTTACTAGAATATGATTGAAGTACAAACCTTAACCAAAATTATTTTCATTGCCTATGAGCATAGTAACAAGACTTGCTTAACTCACTGATTTGATGTTTTCAACAAACACCCCTTGAGTTTTGGTTAAGCACCAATTGTCGAGTTACTATTTAAGTTATTTGATTGATTGTTGTTTGTATTTTCCTTGATTTTTGTTTTCAAGTTTTTGTTCTCGGGTTTAAAA
>LPNX010463833.1:998221-1022438 GCA_001517045.1 Pseudotsuga menziesii | reverse complement strand
GCGACATCTGTGATATTGTATTACACATGAAGCGACATGTGGTATGAGTTATTTACTTGGTTTCAAGGGAATGGAGAAATCAAATTCTTGCATAGGAGGAAAACTAACAATAATATGGTAAATAAATCCTAAAATTTATATAGTTTGAAATGAAACTTAGAAAATGGATTGGACTCTTCAGTAATTTCCTCAACCACATAGATTTTACAACCTTTCCTCATACACTTCTTAACCTTCTCGGATGAGATGAAGAGAAAAGAAATTTCTCACTTAACTCCTTCAATCACTAATGACTCTCCTAAACCATTTTTCAGAGAACATTCTTTCTATAGTGGTCTACCAGGAATCAATTATATTTGTGTTGATGGAATCGTATGACAAATCATAGGTTCCTAGAACTGTAGTATACAAATTCAATTTTGTGATACAAATCCCAATTTTAATGATACAGTGCTTGACTAGGGGACCTATAGATTGTTTAACATTAGATGCCATTTCTACCCTTGGTCATGATATTCCAATACCCATCTAATTATAGTATAAGGGGAAATAAAAAACTATTAGTGAAACCATAATGAATAAAAAACAGAAGAATGTTTTTAATCATATGAGTAGACTCGACAACTATGACATGATTCTTATCTTAATGATGGTTTATGTTGGCATGAATCCGATGTTGGGTCTGGTGTTTACCCCATTTGCTTTACCTTCTCATTGATTGGTCCCAACTTGATATCATGGGAATTCCTTTCTATAATGGGGACTCTCATAGTCTCAACACCATGTTTCACCTTGTCTTTCAATTTGACACTAATCATGACCACCACATCCCTCAGATATACCACCTATTCCTCTTAAGTAGGGCTAACCCTCTATCTTATTAGATATATTCTAAATGTTATGCCAACAACCCTAGTTATGTTGTTTGGTATTTCATGAAATCCATACCTAGGGCTCCAAACTTTGATGACCCTATCTTCAGAGGGTTCTTTGAAGGACTCATAACTCTTTGATTGAAATTTTCATATCAATAATCTTTTGGGTCTACTTGTATAAATGTTTTGTCGATTCCATGGTCGTGGGTTTCCATATGGAGACTTCAACTTGAAATAAAGGATCAATCCCATGAAGGAGTCTTTCGATTTGCAATTTATCATATTCCATATAGTTGACATGATGAACTAATGCAAATAATTCCACCTTATTGACTTTTATGAGTTTGCAGTTCTTCCTCATTATATAGAATGCACCTATTTGTTGGTGTTTGTATTCATTTGACAAGTATCAACTTGTAAAGTTTTCCTTGAATATTTTCCATGTACCTTGCATGGAGGTGACCTAGAACTGAGTTGTTTTTTTCACCCACCACAATATAGCTTCCACTTTAATTAGACTCATTTCTATTTGTGTGTGGAAACCACAATATAGCTTCCACTTTAATTAGACTTGTTTCTATTTGTGTGTTTTCCACAATAGTGAATCTCTTAAATTTGAGTGCTTTTTAAAACCTTATCACCCAACCTTCTACTACCTTCTCCCTTCTTAGTTGGACAACCCTGGTAATTTGGATTTTTGTACCTCTTTCAAAATAGATAGGGCTCTTTTCTCTCATAGGCACTGGACAAAAGTTTATGATCTTGTATTTGTTTCTACTCCAACTCCTTCTCTTGACCCTAATCTATATTTGGATTTTGACATTGGCTGGAAACTTAATCTTTAAATACGTTGGGCATTTCTCCTAGATAACATAGCATGGTCTACACAACAAGGGTTCTAGCTTTACAAGTGACTTGTGGTTTCCTTCGGTGCTTAGGGTCCAAAGGTAGTCCTAAAATATTCAAGGCCCAATTCATAGTTTCAATGTCTTAATTTTAATGAATAAGGATTCCTACCATTATTTCTAAAGGTTAAGTAAGAATTAATATTTTTTATTATTTTTAGAATTTGTATGCATTCACCTTATATGTGTTTTTCATGTACTTATTATTGTGTATGTTCCCTAACAATTAAGCCTATGAATTTTGGGACTTTATTTTCAAGATAATAAGGTTCATGTTATAGGTTTTAGGGATCAAGCACACATATTAACAATCAAATACTCATAAATTAATTGTCACCAAATATGTATTAATATTCAACCAGGCATATGAACATGTGTAAGGTAATTAATTTCCTACCACTAGTATGAAAACAAAGAAGAGGGGAGATAAAGAAGAGAAGATGCATCCTATGAAAGTCTAGGGAGATAAGTGTCAAATGGTCCTTCCTCATGTATTACTCTTTCCAATGCACTCCACCTATGGTTTTTGTACTTTCAATGTGTTGACTCAAGCCTGATTGGGTCACGTGTATTTCTCATAGAGTATCTTCAACACCTATGGAAATGCCTATACTGGGTCACATGTATTGCTCATAGAGTATCTTCAACACCTATGGAAACTCAATGAATTATGCCCAAATAACATGTACCATGAGTAGCTTTGCTTAATATATTATAACTACAAATTGGACTTCAGTCTACTTGTAATTGCCATTAATTAGATCCCAAAATATACCATCTCAGTGGGATGGATTTGCAAATTTTGTATGAGACTAAGGGTGTGCTATCTTACACTCAAGATGATACAATGAGATACGGCTAACACCAAAATTTTTTCACCTAGCTCTCTATGGTCCAAACCATAATTATACATCATTATCCCACCATTATTTCCTCCATTTTGACCTTCACAACTAAAATTCTACTAAATATGGTCCAAAAAATTATTATTCCTTCCCCCATAAATACAGGAAAGTTGACCATTTGTTGTGATTTATCCCCACTCTCTCCAAAAAGGACCAAAAAACCCTAAAATGAGAATGGGTAAAAATCCATAGATAAATACCATGAAAAATAAAATACCATGGGTCAACAAACCTTGGATCATCCTATAAATACACTGTGAAGGTCTCCCTAAAAACACTTTTGGTCACACTTTTGAACTTTTTCGTCAACTTTTCAACTTTCGCCATTATTTCCATATTTTTCCATATCCTTCCCACAGTGTATGTTGAGCTTGATCCATACCCATTTGGATCCATTTCCACTATTTGACAACCATTAGTGGAGACAACTGGAGAACCAGATCATGGATACAATGGACCATCTCCTCAAACGGCTGTAGCGGCCCACATTACAGAAAGGTATGTATGTTGTTGCTTTTTGTTAGTTAGGTAAAAAAAAATAAATAAATATATATATATATATATATATATATATATAAAATAATAATAATAATAATAATAATAATAATAATAATAAAAATGTTGTGGTTGTTATTATTTGTTAGTGCAAGTCAAAATTGAGAGATCCTTCACACCATGAACTCTACCCTATGATCCGATTGATCTAGGGTGCTTTTGCACGTAGTAGGGAAGGAATTCCCATTACAGTTTTGGTGACTCCACTCAGTTGATCCATTCATATATTTGTTTTTGGAAGATGTTTCTATTGTTTTTTTTTACTTGGGTACCTTCAGCCGCCACATATATGACTCCCTCCCCCTAGATCCGATCTAGTCTTTCCTCAGATCCTTCCCCTCTAGCCTAAGCCGACAACCTTTTCTGAAAAAATCCTCACTTATGATCAGATCACACTTATTCAGTAGAAATATGTGATTAGGTTGCACCTTTTTTCCCAATAATCACGATTTAGGTTGTGCCTTTTGCCTCAATAAAAGCGACCTAGACCAAAACCCCAGATCGCACTTGTCTCCACTCCTAGAGCGACCTCGATCACTTATGTGACCCAGTTTTTTGCGACCTGTCACGCATAAACCTCTATTTTGTGCAACTTGAGTGTTCAGACTATTTTTCTTTCTTGATCATGACTGTTTGATAGTTTTGTGAGACCTCGATCACACTTGTTCTGTCGACAATGCGACCTGCAATTTTTCAGCCTATTTTGGTATTTGAGATCCTTTTTCTTCTATGTTCTACCCTTTCTCGACCTTTTTCTATCCATATATGATCCATTACAGCCCCCTGTTTTGTTTTGTGGTCCTATTTTCCTTTTATGTGAGCCCCTTTAGTCGAGCTTTGTAGTTGAGACCCCCTATGTGTTTCCTACAACCCGATTACTTCATTATGCACTCATTTACTTGTGTACATTTTATTTTCTGGAAGAATTAATTATTTTTGCATGATATTTACTGTCATTTACTGTTATTTATCTACATTTTCATCTTGGCTGTGATATCACTAGGGTTTATACCTATCACTTGTGCACACATCTCACACCCTAAAGTAAAACGCTTGGTTCATGACCCCAAGCTAGTCTAAAAAATAGATTTAATTCAACCAACATTGTAACCCCATTTGAGGACCAACACAATATTGTAGTTAAGTTAGGACACCGAGGATAGGCATCCAAATAACACCCCTTTGTCACTCACATTTGAGACATAGTTGTTGTCCATTAGGGTGCCAAAATCCTGTAGTACTTGTTGAAATGATCACGAACGGTCTGTCAGAGCCCCTCCCGCTCTGCGAGAATAAGCCACAATGAAGGGGTTTCGAAAGTCAGGGTGAAATACTGCACTCCATTCTGCACCGAATGATAACCCTTTATAGTCCTCCTCATGCATGCCATAGTATACCGGGTGCCAAGGACCAAAGGAATGAAGTGCAAGGAAACCACTCTAGACGTGTCATGAACGAGGTAGCCTAGTTTCCATTTTATCTAGGGCTCTTGTACCCGAGGTCCCTCTCGATAGAGGGATTCTCTTATCCTATTGTTCTTCCATTTCATATTGTTTGAATGTGATTTCATCACCTAGCAGAGGATACGATTGGTGAGGGGCTTCCATCTTGTAGCTAGGAGTTTGATTGCACTTATACCCCATAGGTTATTGTGTCATTTTATTTCTAGGTAGTGTTTCTTATTTCCTTTCTGGCCACTATGTTGTAGACTCGCTTTCTGTAACACACTATTGCAGTTCAACTTTAGAGCTTTCTTTTTGGACCGTGAGCCACCATTTATATGCTCTCCTTTTGCACACTTAACTATAGTTGGATTTTTGAGCCTGCATTTGACACTCTTGTGCCTCCATTCATTACATAACACATCATCATGTGATCATATCTCTAACACACTACTCACATAGGCTTAGGGGGAATACCCCTCAGTTCGGTTCCTTGAATTGTCATCGTCAGATTGATATTCGACATCATTCACCACCCTCAGATACATATACTTCATTTGAGTCTAATTTAGATTCCTATAAATCCAAACCGACCTTGTTCATTGCCCCATCTATCCACATGGCTGATGCACATCCTAACCCATTTCAGGGGGGACGGTTGAGAGTGGGATTGTGTCCATTCCACCCATCATTCCAGGTATCCCTTCTACCAAAACCATCGGTCTTGGCCCTAGTGGACCCCTTGCCACCATACACACTATTGCTGGTCCGCTACCCTCTAGTGGTGGCCCCACTCCAACCACCGTGATTCCTACCATACCACCATTCATACATGGGGAAATTGGACCTTCTAATTCCATTCTGGATATTCTTACAATACCAATGACTACTCCTATTATTGGAAGTCAGCCTTACCAACCCAATTTACCTACAGGAACTACATTCCCGCTGGCGCTGACACCATCGCTGTCTCTTCCCGATCCAGTCTCGGTTCTACTCTACCATTCCTGACTAGTCTCAACCTTCCTGATATGGCATGATTTACAAATGAACACATTCACCATAACCTATTATGGACTCCCATGCCTACCAAACTCCCATCAGGAATCCCTAAGTTTGAGGGAAAGGCAAGAGAAGACCCCCAAAACCACATTATGTCATTCCACTTATGGTGTTCATTTAAAAACATAGTGGATGATTCTATCTGATTGAATCTATTCCAATGGACACTCATAAGTGTTGCGGCCAAATGGTATATCGAATTGCCTCATGCGACTTACTCAGACTTTTCCTCATTAGCCTCGATGTTTCTCCAGTACTCCCAGTTACTCGTTCGTTATGATGAGGGTGTGGAAATCCTATTATCCTATAGAAAAAACATAGCTACCCATATCATGGATCATATCCACAAGTGGCATCGTTTCCGTAGCTTGTGTAAGATCCAGTTATATGATCAGATTTTCCTCGATTAGTTTCTCAAAACCTTAATTTCCCCCATCGCCAAGGATGTTGCATATGAGCACCCACAAACTAAGGAGGAAGCAATCCTCAAGGCACAATATTTTGATCTCATCTACACCCAATCTAGTTATATGTATACCATTTTTCCTAATGCTCCCCGTACTGGATCCTCACAGTGAGATATGCCAGGGGAATCCCATGCTGCTGATGGAGTCATTGTCTATATTACCCAACATCCTCACCTTTGCACGAACTCTACTTTGATGCCACCTCATTACGATACCACTCCTAGTGTTTCCCAACTAGGTTACGCCCCTGATTTTTCAAGCATAATGGTTCAGTCCAGAGCCACACCTTCCTATGCATCTCCCGCACTAGTTCCTCACCTTAATGGAACAAATTTCTTGGCAATTGCTTCTAATGGCCAGAATGTAGGATTTACATCCCCCATAGCTAATCCTTCCTATTACCCACTACCTGTGCAACCTACACTTGCTCCTTCCTTGACTTCTCCTGCTCCTCAAGGACAGGTCTACGCTCAACAGACTCTCCATAATAAACCCACCCCCAATAACCAACAAGGGTAGGGAAGATGAGAGAGAGGTAGGAACCGTGGAAACAACCAATATTAAGGAGGTGGTCAATAACCCAACCGTTCAGACAAGAACAAAGAAAATCCCCCTGCATATAATCCCCAACGTCCACCCAGACCTGGGAAGAACTCTCAGTTGTAGACTAACCATCCATACACCATTTGTAACACTTACGACCATTATACACACCTGTGACACCATATGAATCAAGTTCTCGATTTACTACAAATTGATAATTAACGTGACCCCGACGAGGTTTCCCCGACTCAACCAAACCAAACGCCATCGGATCCTCCACCTATGTTGCTGCAAAACCCCTTACCAAATCAAGGATTGGTTGCAACTCAACTGTTGGTGCCAAAAAATAACACAACCACTTTTGCGGGTCCACGCGTTGACCTTGGTGTCCATCACCTTATGATGTTATCGTATGATGTCAACTTACAAACTCGACGAAACAAGCATGGTTCCACCACAGAAACCATTAATCCCTCTGTGTCATCTACCTCCATCGCTATCGATATGCCTTTACATTTGTGAGACCATACTGACAAAGTATCGTGGTTCCCTTTGTGTCGCATCATGAATAGTCCCACTACTAGAGCCTTACTTAACTATAATATACTTGATGACTTGGCCTAGTCTCCCTAGGTCATGTACGCTTTGGAATTCCTCAATACTTGTCCTTTGCAACACAAAGCATTGTTGTACACGTTAGGTGCTATCAATCCCTTTGATTCCCGGTTGATCACTTTTGACTTGGATCAAGGAGAACCCCAGATGCCATCATTTGTCTCCTTCCAAGTTCCAGTCATGATTTGGAATTTGGTCATTCATCGATGCATCATTAAAGAGGGGGAATCTACCTGTGTTATGTCAACCTTTGTTTGGTAGAAACTTGAATCCCCAACCCTTCAACCTTCCACCACTGCCCTTCGCACCTACGATGGCTGTGCTGGTCAACCCTAGGGTGTCCTCACGAATGTCCTTGTTGACTTAGTTGACAAAACGATGTTTATTAAAATTGAGGTTTTCAACGCCCAACTCTATTACAACTTCCTCCTAGGATGTAGTTATATGTATGCAATGTGAGGTGTTGCCTCCATCGTCTTTCAACTCTTGATGTTCCCCCATGATGGGAAGATCATGGCCATCGATCAACATATTTATTATGATCCAAAGGGACCAACCACATTGGAACAAATCATCCCTACTATTGACACCACCATCGACAACATGTCCATACCTTCCCTATCTGCCATTGGCCCATGCTTATATTCCAATTCCTCTTTGATAGACAACCTTTTTTTCTTACCACCTACTACTTCGTCAACTGATATATCAGATTTGTGCACTATCACGTCCAATAACATTTCGACCTCCTCGCAACCTCTTTCGCAACCTCAACCACATACCTAGGGGAATTATTGGGCGTTCCCCGTACATACGATCCCCTTCCTTTTGCCACCATTTGGAATTGTGAGTAAGCTCGTCATGGATACTTTCAACTTGCCTGGATTCACTTTGGGTATTCCCATGTGGTACCTAGATCCACCTACCCATCCCATAACTCCCCAAATCATGTTGACTCCCTTCCAACCTATTGAGACGATGTCTCACCCACCTCTTGGTACCCCAATGACTATTTCTGTTTGTACTACTGCCCCTTCCTTCCACAAAGACTGGGGGAAAGATGCCGAAAATGATGACAGAACCACGTCCTCCTCGTACATGTTCTTTATGTGATTTCCAAGGCTATGCGACACAAAATTTTCCTGGTTTTCCTATCCTTCGCACCCACATGCGCACAATAGTCAACAACGACGATGCTCTAGTTGTCACCATACCAACCATACCTGTGGTTAAGAACAAATCACTTCAAGCCAACCACTCATGTGAAATTTGTGTCCTTTATGGTCATTATTCACACCATTTCCCAAAATTTCTCGAGTACCGTTTTCTCCTTAGTGACCTTCGTAAGCATTCCCATGAGTCCAAAATCACTATCCTTGAAGAGATCTACCCTCCAACCTCTTCCTCGGACACCAATAACACCATTTATATGATCTCTACTTCCAGTAGTCCTTCTTCCTCATTGAACATCGTAGATCCCCTTGATTTTTCTTGGCACCACTTTCGTGACAATAGAGATCCTTGAAACCGCCATCAGTTTTACCCCATTCCATTTAATCCAGGGTGTGGAATTGGTTCTTCCCATTGAATTCCAGTTTCTGCCACTTCACCTTACCATCGAAATTCTACTTGATAGTTCATCGTTAGAACAACACCTACTTATTCTTGAATGAACCAATGAGGATTGTCGAGTTTCTCTCTAAATGATTGAAGTGGATAAGACTCGGTTGAAGTCCTACTATGACTCCCACATCCACCCACACACCTTTAACGAGGGGGAGCTAGTCGTCGTTTATGACCAAGCCCATGATAACAATGGAAAAGGGAAGTTCGAATCCATGTGGTATGGCCCTTATGTCATCCATCGATGTCTTCGAGAGGGGGCATATCTCCTTGCTGACTCTGACTGTTGCCTCTTGAAGAATCCCCACAATGGGCTCTACCTCAAGAGGTTTTATGCCTGAAGTCGCCCACCATGAGTACCTTTGTATTATAGTTTTTATTTTTTGTTTTACATCATTTTTACCACAAGCCTTCCAGTTTGTTTCCTTGGTTTCTCCAGATGGATCCCACCTTGAATTTTATGTTGGTTTCAATTATGGCACAAATAGATGGTATCCTAATCTTGCCTCGGCTGCATGGGTCATTTATTCCCCGTCACATGATTTGATCCATATCGACGGAATGTGTGTTGGTATTGCTACAAAAAAACAGGTTGAGTATGATGGTGTCATTGGTCTCTTGACTGCCGCCCTTCACTTGGGTATTTGTCGCCTTCATGTCTTCCTAGACTCCCAACTGCTCGTCTCGTAGTTTAATAGATGATACCGGGTACACGATCCTTTCCTCTTTAGAAATTTCCTACGCACTAGACACTTGGTTAGACATTTCGAATCCATTTCATTCATGCATGTTCCAAGAAGTCTCAATAATGTAGCATACCAAATGGCTAATGATGTTCTAGAGTGGCACATCAATTATCACATATAGAAAATCAACTTCATCATGCATCATCATATCGTCATGCATACATATGTCATAAACATCATATAGGAATAATCATAAAATATACTCATAAAAACCAATAAAAATAGCACAAGGTGCATTCACATGCATATATGTCATATCATAATGTTTAGTACAAAATGAGAAGCTTAGGATTTCTCATATGATCATACATATCATACAAAAATCCCTATGCTCAAATGCAATGGGGGCAGCATCACAAGCTACTAGTCTGAGTCATCCTCCTCTGACTTCGTGTCCTCCTCCTCATCAGAGCTCTCCTCCTCCATTAGATTGTCATCCTGTGTTGCCACTTTGACATACTCAACGACAACTGTGATCCTCCTCATGAGAGAGATCCACTCTGAAGGAGCCTTGTAGGATGCGATGATAAGATCATCATCTAGGTACTGCCACCCATCGTCGGTGACCCTGTCCAACAACGTTTCCACGTCCAACCACAGTGAGTCCAATGTCGCACTCTGTTGCCTCCTCTTCCCCTGAGTGGGTGGATATAAACACTCCACCCTACCCTTGCACCACTGGTACCTTGCTGGAAGGTGCAGTTCCACCTCTGCACATGCACACAATATGTCATCAGTATTCATCACACACATTATCTAGCTACCACCATGCTAGTAAACTATATATGAATGCAACAAAAA
Source organism: Pseudotsuga menziesii (assembly GCA_001517045.1). NCBI lineage: Eukaryota > Viridiplantae > Streptophyta > Pinopsida > Pinales > Pinaceae > Pseudotsuga > Pseudotsuga menziesii. The sequence continues at coordinate 1,011,899 of LPNX010463833.1, read as the reverse complement.
AGTGTCATGTATGCATAACATCAGGTCCCTAGACCTATCTTGGAGGTCTAGGCATCTTTGGATCTCCCCTGTAGTCCATCCTTGTGTATGGATAGTCCTCTTTGAGGACTAGAAGCTGTCGACACTGTGCAAAAAGATCCTAGGGGAAGAAATGCCCCACTAGGAAGCCTCCCTCCTTGATCATCATTTCATACCAATGCCTCATGCAAGGCTCATGAGGCCTTCACTCATGCACTGCTAGATGTGATCGTAGTGTAGGTAGTCTCTTAAAGAATAATGAGAAAAAAAAAGAGGGGAAACATCAATCCCCACCCACCAAGATGCCCTGGCACAACCCACGTTGAAACGCTATCAATTACATCTGGGCCCACCCATAGTAGGTTCCCTTCAGCACACTCTCGACCATCATCAATTGGCCTCCTGAGATATTTTGCATCCCCTTCAATCCTAGTATGCACAAAACCATTGCTTCCACTGCTTGAGTCTCCAGACTCTCGATGTCACGCACCAATATGTATGACGTATACACATACATGAAGGCATAACAATTCTTGGTGCATAGGTCATCCATTAGACCCTGCTCGGGAGCCTCGATGAGGTATCCCTGATCACACCCAACAGTGGGAGGCTAGTAAAAAAGTACACATCTCAGAGGGTGATCTCCAATTGCTCACCCTAGATGATGAAGCACTCTTATTCTCGATCCCAAAAGCTCACTAGTTTGTTCAGTCACAATTTTAATGAACGCATCAAGGGGGTCTGGAATAACTTTAGTAGCCCACACCAGGCGAGCGCATCCTGTTCTGCTCCATCATCCTCTACACCATCCCTCAGATCCTTGAAGTCTCACTCTCACCATCTGGCTTGAGGAATCTTGCACATCGAAAAAGACCCTGTCATACCTAGTCACACAAAATTCCCATTTTGTGCTAGGTTTCATCTGTCAGGCCTTTTTGTGTGACCCAAGTTACACAAAAATGTTTGACAGGTGATTCTGGGTCATTCCTATCTCCTGAACAGGTGTGAATCAAGTCACACCTATCTCTCCGATAAGTGCGACTTGGGTCACACCTTTTCCCTTGAAAAGTGGGACCCGACCCCGAGAACCCTTCGAGCTCAGCCATGGCCCCTAGAATGAGGAAAAACAAAAAATAAACCACTTAAATTGATGGTCTTGGTGAGAGATCTTACCTACAATTCATCGATAAAAAAACCGTCGATCCAATCAAAAGAAATCAACAATTGTGCTCTGTGGCCTTCCACTCCAACTCAACACTACATAGGGAAAATGACATGTGTCATGTGGTCCCCCCTTTTTATAGGCCTCCATTTGGTCAATCTTTTTCTTTCATGCACCACAGAGTCATCCAACGTCTGTTTTTCACACCGTTTGCACCACCGAGTTCAGTTTTATGTACTATGTATGTTGTTGTGACCCATGTCTCATGATCTCCCTATGATTTTCTGGGCCATTTCTTGGAGTCACCTCAATTTGCGTGCCACCATGCGAATCCAACCTTGTATGTAATGGCAAGTTTACAGGTCATCCGCTCCATCCATACTACAATCTTGGCCTTATTTTATCACCATCCATCATCCCGCAAGGAGGCCCCACCAGTGTTCCATTGTTATTCATATTATCCATGTGTGACACCATCACCCCTTTTGCTACATCGAACACTTCCTCCTTGCTTGACTGACCATTACGGAGTTTCTGTTAAGATCTTTTCTGACTCCTAAAAGAATGAAAAGATTTCCAAGCACGCTTGCTTCCTTTCATGCTCGTTAAAGTTTTTGAAATGGCGTCTATGTGTCCTCGTTTATCTCCTTTTTCGGACTACGTAGACTATTTAAAGAAAAGGATCGCCCTAGCACCTTCTAGTTAGGAATGTTTCCCTTTGTATCATTTTATGCTTTGTCGGACATTTGGACCGTAACTTATGAAAAAGATCATCATGGGTTGTATTTAAGCTCTTTTCCATCCCTCTCATAAAGAAAATATCATCGAGCAAACTTGGTTTCATTCATGCTCGGAAAATTATTTGAATGACCGTCCAATTAGTATAGGTTTAACCTTTTTCAGCCTGGATGGACTACCTATGGAAAATAAATCTCTCTACCCCTTTCGGCTAAGGGATCTCTCCTTTGTATACTTTTATCCTTTTTCGGGCTTAGGAGACTACTCTACAAAAAGGAGAACCAATGGAGTCTTCTTCATGTTTTCAGACTCTCTAAACATGAAAACACCATCAAGCATTTACCGTGTCGAGCTTGACAAAAATCCACGTGATAGAATCATATTGAGTATACTTCTATCCCTTATTTGTGCTCCTTAAACCATAAACAAGGCCCAAAATGGTGTCTCTAGACACCCACACATATTACATATAGTTTCCCCTTATGGAAGCTTCCCCCCATTGGGTCACCTTTGTTTAGAGTACTCTGCGATAATTATCCCATGGATCCCTTGGATATCACTAGTCCAATTACTTCCCCAAGTATTTCCCATTGCATTTATCTCCCCAGTTTCACAACTATGATCCCTTCCCCATGAGTCAATATCATTTCCTACTAGGTAATCCCTACTGTCATACTTTGAACAAAGGAAGTTTGATCCCCCCATAGTCCCTTGCCCCTATTTCCCATCCATTGTCTTAGTCCCCTGATTGTTCCATATCTCTGGTTGTCTGCCTCACGCTTCTATCAAGGAAACCTCATTTCCTTGGTAGTTGCAGGTCTCCCTGTGTCGACATCAATAGATCTATTCCATAGGATATACCCAGAGGTCCTTGTATCCTGGTTTTATCCACCTCATTGATGAGTTCCTTGGACCACTTGAAAGGAGTCCTTAGTGCCTTTCAGGTTGGTTGTGTCTCACGTGCTCAACTTCGGCCACACTATCACACTGTTGAAATTAGTACAAGGTATTGGTTCCTTCATTATTTGGTTGAAGACTGAGTGGAGTCACCAAAACTTTAGTGGGAATTAATTCCTTACTACATGCAAAAGAACCTACCCTAGATCAACTGGCATAGGGTATAGTTCATGGTGCGAAGGATCTCTCAACTTCGACTTATAATAACAAATAATAACAATTTTTTTTTTTTACTTATATATATATTTTACCTAACTAACAAAAAGAAACAACATGCATACCTTTCTGTAATCTAGGCCACTAAAGCTGTTTGCAGAGATGTTCCACTGGTTCCACGGTCAAGTTTTCTAGTCACCTCCACTAATCGTTGTCAAATGGGGGAAATGGATCCAAATGGGTATGGAGCAAGCTCAACATACACAGTGGGAAGGATATGGAAAAATGTGGGAATACTGGAGAAAGGTGAACAGTTGACGAAAAGTTCAAGAGTGTCACTAAATGTGTTTTTGGGGAGACCTTCATAATGTATTTATAAGATGATCCTAGGTTTTTTGACCCATGGGATTTTATTGTGCATGGTATTTATCTATGGTTTTTGACCCATTCTCATTTTAGGGTTTTTTGGTCCTTTTGGAGAGAGTGGAGATAAATCACAATATAGACTCTTTCTTCCTCTCATGCTCTCTGTTCTTCTATTCTACTCCGCCTCTACTTGACTCTACTAATGATCCACACATAGCCTGGATCGTCTCAACTTCTCCTACACTTTTGCGCACTCAGCTGTAGATTCTTCAACTATGTGCTCTTAGCACAACTAATAGAAAACCATACTCAATATAACAACCTGAAACTAACAGTAGAGAGGCTATGAATCTAACAATGGGATATGCTAACAAGAGAGAAGCTAACCCACATACATCTTGGGTTACTGCTTTTATAGACTCTTTTACAGACGCTTTACATGTCGCTTTCTCATCCAACTTTCTACATCTAGTTGACATGTTGGCTTTCCTATTCTAGCAACACATGACAGTAGGAACTAACGACCTGACTTACAAATATGCGGCTTTCATACGTGTGTCTTTTGTCGACTCTGGCCAACCTCTCCCCCACGATATTCATGAATAGTTGCTTTTTGGCTGTCATGCCCTACTATCATTTTCCAGCCATTATACCACTTGCACGCCTTCTGGTACTGTTATTCCATCACACCTTTCCTTGTCAGATTCCTTCCTTCTATTGTGACTTCTTCTTCTTCTTCCTTCCCGGTGTTTCCTTTGTTGCAACTTCTTTCTCTTCTTCTGTAGCTCTTCTCCATACTTAGGAAGAATTCTAAGTCAATTCTATTTTCCTTTTCCTAGGCCCACCACTATCATCAAAATTTTGACCTTCCTAAATCTTCAGTTGACTCTAATAGCCTTGCCAAAATATTTTAATTATTATGATATGCCTATATTACTCTGTTTTTTCTTCTCTCCTTGTCATTTATTTATGTTTTACTGGAATTTTATGCATTCTAGTTGGTTGTTAGTAAATGTAGAATAGAGTTTGCACAATATATTTAGTAATGTTTCACTTGATCTAGATATTTTAATGGTATACAACTTTAATTTTTCTTGGGTTACTGATTATCTGTATTGAGATTCTATAGTAAATTTATAAGCTAAGATGTGAGATCACGCTACATAATTATTGATGGTTCTGCACTACCTTGATGATTCTACACTACCCTGATTAATATGTCGATATTGTCTGTGGATTCCAGGTCATCACACCTATGTCTATAATGTTAGAAATACTACCTTGATGTTCTTGTGGAGAAAAAATGCCTATATCCTTCATTTAAAAGAAAACCTATATTAATAATATATTTGAACATGTAAGTATATAGTATTTTATATATGTTAATAAATACTATTTACTATTTAATATATATAATATTAATATAACATGTTCTTAAGAATATATAAATATATTAAGGTGAAACATTATAAAGAAATAAAACCATAAATATTATTATAAATATTTTAATTAAATAAATATGATTATATAAATAATAATATACTAATATAAATGTTATAATAATATAATTATTTAACAAATTAAAAAAAACAAACTCAAATAAGGAGGGAAAGAAAAGTTTGGGGAAAGACTGAGGTACGATCCACAGTGTCTTAGTTATGAACTTTATGGTTTTGTGAGCACCACCGTTAAGATCCACAGTGTCACAGTTATGAACTCTATGATTTTGTGAGCACCATCGTGATAATCCAAGCAAAATCCTGGGATGTCCAAGGAGTTTTGTGATTATAGCTTGTGACCTAATTAGCTTAAGTTGACATAGATATTTTGATTTACGGGGTAAGATCCATAATGCCACAATTATGAACTCCTCTCAGTGTCTAATGGTTCATCAGGACCCGACCTAAATAAAAAATCTATTGACAACTGAAGAAATCAATCTACAACATGCTCTTGCAATTTTAGACTTTGGGGCTCCAAATTTCCACAATGGATGCAGTGGAAGGGCCATAGAGATACTAGTACGAAGTTCTAGGCATCGAGCTAGCCGCCACAATTGACGAAATCAATGTAGTGTACAGAAAGTTGGCCTTGAAACTCCATCCAAAAAGGTGCTTTGCAGGAGGAGGAAACCGTGTGGTTTTAGGAAATTCTTCATGCCTACAAAGTCTTGTATGATCCTTGAGAGTGCTCCTGGTATGATTCTCACCACTGCCAAATCATATACTCTTTCGGTTCCTCATCCTCTATAGAAAATTACAATTTCAATATCAATCTGTGGCCATAATAATGCACTTTTGTTTATTCTATCTATGGGGATACTAAAAAAGGTTTCTTTAGGGTTAATGGGGATATTTCAGACGTTGTTCCAATAGGAAATAATGTACATTCATTCCATAGGGATAGGATCCATCCATGAGGCCCCCTTATTTGGAAACCTCAAGAGCCCCTATGCCCAAGTCTCTTCTTTCAATATCTATTGGCTGGGTTTTTCCACCACCAAGGACTTTACTTGGGTTGATGACTATAGTGTTTCCACAGGGTCGAATCGCAATAACATGAGGCTATTGGAGGAGGAGAATACGAAATTAAGGAAGAAGGCCAAGAGGGATTATAGTGAGACTGTACATTAGCTTTTCGAGTTCATTAAGAAGAGGGATACGATAGTTTTGGAGAGGCAACTTTAGAGAAATAATGAAGAGGAGGAGAAGGAAACACAAGAAAATATTCGACGTTGGAATCGAAGAAGGAGAAGCTCACAAGGGCAAGGAAGTATGAGGAGAAAGAGTGGGAAATAGATGATGAGGGGGAGGAAGTGGAAGAGTTGTATTGTGACATGAACTCAACTAAAGTATACAGAAAATATTATATTTATAGAGGAAATGATGAAGAGTACAACTCCACAAATCAAAGAAACAAACATTCCAATGAAGTTGAACCAAGTACAGTTATGGGTCATCTAGACCCAGATAATGGAACTCAAAATGATATGGGAATTTCAAGGCTTGCTCAAAGGAAAGGTTCCAAGAACAAATAGAAACTGAGAATAATTTTGGCTGCAAGTACTGATAAGCATCCAACAAAAAGCATCATAGACGAGGCATATATAAGGTCATAGGGCAATTTAGGTGATAAAAAATAGGGGACACAGTTTCATTTTCCTGTAGATAAATAGACAAATGAAATTGAAGGTGATAACAAAAAGGGATGACTTCCAAAACTTGAAAACCAATCCATTGAAATGAAGTTTGCTACTACAAACACATCAACAAAGGATATTAGTGCTAAGAAAAAAAATCAAGTGAAAGGAAAGAAAGGGAAGGTAAGTAGACAACTATGAAATAGGATGCTTGTTGCTAAAATGTTCCTTTCATAGTATTTTGTTACTGGCGCTGAGATATGTTTTTGACAACTGGTTTTCTGAAATTTAGAGAGGGTATTTATTGTGTAATTTGTTTACCTTGTGGATATCTGAATGTATCTAAGAGTATACACACATCTTAAATGTACTGTTTGGTTTGTTGTGTTATAGCAATGATGAGAAAATAGATTCAATTTTTCAATATTTGCATAAGACTAGCTAGCATATGAGACCATAATTATGATTGGAGTAGGAGTTTATTGTCATGTATATGTAAATTAAACTTAAAATGAGTTAATATGAACCTATCTAAGCAATCTCAATGACAAACTAAAAAAAATGGACTCTTCCATTTTGGGCACATAATTGCTAAGTTATGTCACCTGAAATTGGAGTATATTCGGTACTTCTGTTTTAAACTTGATCCTGCTTAACAACCATTAGAGGAAATTTGGGGTCTAAAATGGGCCTTATAAGAAAACGTGCCAAAATAAGTTTTTGTGAGTTGGAATTCAAGAACCAATAGAATTTCAATAAAATAAGTCAACCATAATGGTTGAATTGACATATTTGTCATTAAAAAAAACTACTTTTTTTGTTCGTATTTTCGACATATCTCATTGTTTTTTTACTCAAATTTCGATCGAGAGAGCTCGTTAGATGCGGAATTTGATTCCTCATCCAACGGGTACCCACACTGCATACTTTTGACGGACCCTGCTACCCCAAAAATAAGAAATACTTGAAAAAATGTGATGATGACATCATCATCACGTTTTTTCAGGTATTTCTTGTTTTTGGGGTAGCAGGGTCCGTCAAAAGTATGCAGTGTGGGTACTCATTGGATGCGGAATCAAATTCCGCATCCAATGAGCTCTCTCGATCGAAATTTGAGTAAAAACATAGGGAGATATGCCAAAAATATGAACACAAAAAGTAGTTTTTTTCTTTCTTCCTCCAAAATTAATCAATATTATTTTATTATTTTAATATTTTCCTTAGGAGGCCCATTTTAGACCCCAAAATTCCTCTAATGATCGTCTTTCCATTGCATTAATTATTGTTTGCTTCTTTACCACTTCAAGGAAATGACAACTTAACATGATACATTCTTAGGATATTGTGTGTAAATGTAGAGAAAAACATCAAATATTTTCATAAAACAAATAAACTTTTCTATCCTTGCAAAGACCAAATTATATGTTTATAAGCTAGAAATGTTGTACATTGATTTAGCCATGATGTGCCAAGATATTCTCTATGGCGTGAAGGAAATATATTTGGAACTAAGCAACATAATACATTTGTGTTGCAACATAAATAATACAATACCGATTATCACATAACAAATAATCATTAGTAATTATAAGTAACACAATTTACAATCATCAATGCTGGAGTTGCTAGGAGTTTATACTCTATTCAAAGTGAGCATTGGAAACTAAACTAACATATGTAAAATCAAGACTTAATTATGTGTTATGTGCCTTTTACATAGACCCGACCTACTATTGGATGGTCCTGCCTTATCCCTTGTAGTTTCGGTACAAGAAGTCATGATCTAGTGTGGATCCTGTTGCACTTGACTTTGATCTTTTATAGAATGTAGTTCTTTGTTACTGCTATCCTCTCCATCTAATCAAGATGGATAAACCTCCACAATTGGTCTCTCTCTCTCCACCTATTAATCAATAATGAGTTTGATAATTTTTAATCAAATGAACTCTACATCTAATTTCTTCTCCAATTCCCTCACCATCTACTAAAGATTCTGGTAAAGAAAGACTACCTTGAGGTGTTCATATTCTATTATGTTCCTCTTATTTGGGTGTATTTTTTCAAATACCCTCGAATTATATTAGGTGCAAGATACATTGCAAGATAAGTAACTAAACATATGTCATTTGTGTTGTGTTTTTTTAGTGAAACTACCCTTCATAAATGGGAAACATGTAAAAAACATTGTTTCTAGCCATTGTTTTCTGTGTCTAGATTGGGATTTGGTTTCTCTAGAAATGGGCTACATTTTTTGAGAATTGTTTCAAATTTCTTCAGATATGCATTCAAAATTCAATATTTTTTTCCTGTAATGGAGAAAAAGCCAGTTGTAGTAAGGTACTTAGGTAATTTATTACATATATTGTGAGTGTAATTTATTACGTATTATAACCTAATGATAAAGAAAATTCCTAGTTTTTGGGAATGTCAATGGTGGTGTTTTTTTAGTGGAACTCCTCTACAACAAAATTTTCAACAACCATAAGTGAGAAACGTGTTAACAAGTTTTTTGCATTTTAAGAATATGGATATGTTCTTTCATTGCTAATGTTGTGATGAGATGAACCAAGATTGGATATGCATATACATCTAGCATAGTACTAAAGCTATTTCTCTTTGATTTAGCTCTGTGAATTCAATGTCTAGTATTGTTACGATTCCAGTACATAGTCAAACATTGGAGCCATTTTTCCCTTCTATATATTGCGCTTACTTTGGGGAGTTTAAGAAGTGTTATATGGAGGCAATACGATGGGAATCAATATATCCACAAAAGTTCCTTTTGTTATCTTAGTTTAAGGAGTTACAGAAGATTGAAATGAGGAAAAAACACCATGAAATGAAAGAAGATTGAAAGTATTAGTAGGGTAGATATCTGGTAGATGTGCTAATCCCTTAAATCCCTTTTTATGCAACGTTTCATCTCCATAGCTATTTTTTCCCTGATGTTCAAAAAATTCAGACCTTGATCCATCATTTTTCGTGGAGTCTTTGTTATTCAAATCGAGCAGGTTATTCCTATGGATTCTAGCGTGTCATGGATCATGATGGCATGCAAAGACTGCAGATAATGCCATTATAAATGGACATGGCTGTCAGACTAGATTTCAGATCATAGTCAAGTTGAATTATCAAAAGGGTCTTTTATGCATTGAGAGGGCAAAGGAGGGCTGTATGAAGTCCAATGTCTTGGAAACCATGTTATAATAGAACGTATGAACCATATTTTGTTACATAGTGAAGTCACACTTTAAATTTCATTTCATTTATGTTATACTAAAATTATTTTAGATTAAATATTTGTGTATGCACAATAGTTAACATAATATTATGTAGGTAACTATGTAATATTATAAAACAATATCAATAGTTGCGAGGTAGTTAAAATTAAAATAATACAAGCAAAAATTACAATAGCTAATATAATTGTATATAGTAAAATTTATTGCATGAGTTAGAATTTGTTATGGCGTGATTTGTCCTAAACTGATTGCAAAATATTTCATGGTATACCCTTAGTCAAAGATAGTCCTAAACTGATTGCAAAGTATTTCGTGGTATACCCTTAGTCAAAGATAGATCCAAATGAAATTAGAGCTCGTTTTACTTATGTGGAATCAGAATCCCTCCTAGATGTCAGGTAGCTATATGAATTGACACTGGGGTTTTGGTGACATGGATACATCGTAAGTAACACCTCCAGCAAATCCCAGCCGGCATGGAGGGTAGTATTCTTATGATTGATGTCATTGACTCATTTTGATTCTTTTATTTCATTAAATCATTTACTATGGGGTTTGTATTTGTGAGTGAATTCTCTCAATTTGAAGCAGTTAGTTCCATATATAGGTATGCAATCCACTAATTCTTGCTAAAAGAAAGGCACAAATGTTTCAATTTCAAGAGATTGATTTTGCATTAAATAGGCATAAAGTTTCACATGGATATTTCTCAGGCCTTGGTCATAATTTTGGAACTGTAAGTTTCATTTGTGTATAGAAGTTTGCCAATGCATGTGTCTGGAAAAGTTATGGTGTGATTTTTGAACTATGATGTTCCAAATTGTTTTTTCAATAAATATTATATCTTAGTGGCTCCAATAATTTATTACTATGTTGACCATTGATTTATTTCAATAAGGTCTTTGTAGATGTAAGGATGCATGTTTTAGTAGGTGATCTCAGGGGATGAAGATGGCAAAATGCTTTTCTGTAATTTTAGGTTGGATAACTAGGTTTATGTCAAAAAAATTGTTCATTATTTCCTAATATTTTGTTTCAATATGTTATATTTGATCAAGTCCATTGTTGTGTTTTTTTTCTTGCAATACAAAAAATGTTGCAGCTAGATCCATAACAATATTGTTGTAGTAAAATCAAAAATAATTTTCGTTTCATTCAACTTTAGATCGAGAACAATATTGTTGTAGTAAATTAAAAAATAATTTTCCTCTCTTTCAACTTTAACACTCCACTCGTTATTGTCTTTCCTGTAAGTTTCACAATTTTTAAAGTCCATTTTTACAACATTTTGTACATTACACAATTTGAGATTTCAATCCTCAGAAATGACCGTGTTTTAGATGCATTGGTCATTGTTAGTAGTTTAAGAAGGATATGAGAAATATTATCCATCATCTTGTTCCTTTGTTCCTCATGGCGTTCTTGGAGAAACATCTTGATATGATCTGCTACTCTATCGTTATATCCAAAATGTTAACCTACAGGATTAACAACAAGAACATATAGTGATGAGTATAAGAGACATTCTTGTCTACTATACCAAAGAATCCCAAAGCCTCTTTGAGCAAGGTGATACAATCTATCCTTGAAGACAATAAAGAGGATAGTTGCAATAGTAAAGAAGAAAGGGATAATTCCTATAGCTTTGAAGTTCCATTTGAATGACATTAGTGTCTTGAAATCCAAGTTACAAAAGCATAATTTACCAATGGGATTCTCATCCATAGCTTGCTATGTTTGGATCTTAGAAATTCACTAGCATACATAACCAACTTCCTTGCTCAAATCTGGCCGGTTTCGTATAGAACCGGTCGGTTCTATACAGGCCATAAAGGGGCATGCTTTTTTTCAATTTTTTTTGTTAAAAAACCAAAAACTTAAGTGAGAGGTGGGGGATAACTAGCCTTAGTATCCTACTAATAAAATTATCAAATGCAATAAGTAGCCCGAGGCTCCTACTAACCAAATTATCAAATGTACATACATTCAGACTAACCAAATTATCAAATGTACATACATTCAGACTAGTAATTATCAAGCTTTCTACTCATGTGCATGATTGTTCTGGTATGTTTTGGGTTCCTTCTTGCATATCTTCAGGATCACAACAAACTTATCCTGCTTTTGCTTTGATAATCACATATAATGGGCCTAAAGAGGATCATTTTGGTGTCTAAATATCAAAATTTCTTACTTGAAGATCCTCATTAACTTCTTCAACCTCTTGGTCTGCATCGGGATAAAAATTTTTGTATCAAGTGTGCCAAGAATTTTTACACAAAAGACCACGAACTTATGATTGTTTTCATAAATAACCAACACCAATCGATATGTATGTCAAAATGGGAACATTATTTTTCTTGTGGTTCTACTTGCACATAAGTGATGCACCATGCTTGACAACTATATAGTCTATCATGCAAGTCCTCCATATTACCTTCCTGTTTAAAGGGTCTCAGGATCTTATTACAATTCTGAGTATCAGCCTAGCTCCTGGACATCCAAACAAAAAATTCTAATTGTAATTAATATTCCCTATTGTTGATTTTCAGAACTTTCTGTTACTCTATTAGTAGTCTTTCCTGTCTTGCATGTTTTACTCTATCAACAGTCTTTCTTATCTTTCCAATTTTGGTGTAAATGGTTGTTTAAGATATTAAAATGAATTGAATACTTTGGGTCACCCTACTAACTTGAGAAACACATTCGATTAACTCCATAATAGTTGAAAAATGGTAAATGGTTTGATGAAGAATGGCACAATGACAATAACCAATGATGAATTAGTCCCTCTAGATCAGTGACTTGGCAATGTCATATTACCTACAACCAATTAATGGTTACCTATGTCAATCTACGGGATAAATCACTTATCCATATACTATTCTTAATTCAACCCCTTGTCACTAGCAAAACCTTGATCACCATCCATGCTGCTTGTTTGAATCCTTGTCATTGAACCTGTACCGGTCATATATAGAAACTGCTAATTATAAATGTGCTAAAAAAACAGTCTTTCCCATAAAAGGAAAAAAATAAAATAGCTAGAAAGAGTGGAAAATAGAACTAGTCCATCTTTCTAGCAAAAGGAAGAAAAACAGTCTCATTGGACTTGCTTTCTTGTAAAAAAATACTGAATGTATGAGAATCCATTTCATGTGGGGACCCTTTATCTAGGGTTCCCAAAAAAGAAACTGCTTAAAATAACAGTCTTAATGTGTATGCTTGGGCCCTGGATTAATGAACAATGCATCCAACCTAATATTATCAAACTAAATCAAAGGCCTACAATGATGCAAGCAGAAATGTGGGTCAACAAACCTACGATGTTCTAATAATAAAATAAATATTTGTCAACGGTAGTATTCTGTTCACTTGATTACTTCATATTTTTTAATGTATTGAAGTTTCATTTGAGTGCATGAGAAAACCAACACTGTTGGTGTCAAAGAGATGAACACACTTGTGTTCTATAAGGGGGCAACGAAAAGAGGTAAAGACAAACGTTTGAGATATTCCAAGGGGATACTCTTTTGAGTCTATTTGGGAAGTATGGGGTAAGTCTTGAGACTTTTAGTAACATGAAGAATGAGAATTCATGATTTTGCAATGGTATAAGAATGTTATTTCTCTGTTAACCATGAAATTGTTTGTCTTTTATATTGTGTTAAAGTTTTTGATTTTGAGTTTGAGTTGGTGAAGACAAGTTCTCCATGCTTGTTAGGCACTTGTGCTTTTACCATGAATTGCGAGGTCCTCACTGATTGTTAATTGTTTTTGAATTTTTTGACACAGTCTAACTCTTTTGAATTTTGAATTTTTTAAATTTTTTAGTCACCATGGTTTAACTGTATATTACTTTTCTCACTCATAGGGTTAAATGTAGTTTGAAGATGTGGC
>LPNX010463833.1:957310-974587 GCA_001517045.1 Pseudotsuga menziesii | reverse complement strand
TTACAGTCCATGTTTAAGGGAGGATTTTCCCAAGTTGGTTTTGCCTCTTTCCTTGGTTGTATGGACATTACAGTATGTAAAGGGTGACTAAGCCTTGTTACTAGGCCCTATATTTTGACTTATTACTCATAAAGTCAGGCTTAAGGGGGGGTGTTAGAATAATCAACGCATAGTATTTACCCACTTACACATTATTTCATTTATTTTGTCTTATTTGCCTAGTCCATGAGTCCCACCATGTGCAAGTTGTCAATTGCCTATCCATAGAGGTCAAACTTGCCATTATTGACTCATGGAGCGCTTTGGAAAGTCCTGGGAATCAAATCTGCTTTATTCCTGGCCTCCTAGGCGCCCTTATGCTTTTTCTGCCTTGTTGAGTGCTTTTCCAGTTTTTAAAGCACATAAGGAAAGCTAGACTAGGTGAGGTGAACCTGTTTTATTCCCCTTTCATCCTCCACTCTTTCCTCCATGCAAAAGCATGTATGAGCTTCCATTTGACCACTCTTTATCTTTCCCATGCGCCCTTGCTAATTCGTGGGGGCCTTGATAGATTTGGGATCAGCTTTTTACACCTATGGGGGATTTGCCTATTTTGGGTAAGCCTGCTTTATGCTAGATTTGGATGCTTCCTTATGCATTCGATTTGCTCATGTATTCTATATATTTAGCAGCCTATGTTATTACAGGGTTGGCTATTGTACACTCAGTTAATATAATTTTGTGTTACAGCTCCATATTCAGTCTCCATTGTTGATAATTTGCATGATCAATTGTTAATTGCTGTGAGTGAAATTAATCTACTGCAGGCCTGAATTTCTACAATGAGGCCCCCTTATTTGGAAACCTCAAGAGAACCTACCCCCAAGTCTCTTCTTTCTATATCTATTGGCTGGGTTTTTCCACCACCAAGGACTTTACTTGGGTTGATGACTATAGTGTTTCCGTAGGGTCAAATCGCAATAACATGAGGTTGTTGGAGGAGGAGAATATGAAATTAAGGAAGAAGGCCAAGAGGGATTATAGTGAGACTGTACATTAGCTTTCCGAGTTCATTAAGAAGAGGGATACAATAGTTTTGGAGAGGCAACTTTAGAGAAATAATGAAGAGGAGGAGAAGGAAACACAAGAAAAGCTTCGATGTTGGAATCAAAGAAGGAGAAGCTCACGAGGGCAAGGAAGTATGAGGAGAAAGAGTGGGAAATAGATGATGAGGGGGAGGAAGTGGAAGACTTGTATTGGGACACGACCTTAACTATAGTATATGGAAAATATTATATTTATAGAGGAAATGATGAAGAGTACAACTCCACAAATCAAAGAAACAAACATTCCAATGAAGTTGAACCAAGTACAATTTTGGGTCATCCAGACCCAGATAATGGAACTCAAAATGATATGGGAATTTCAAGGCTTGCTCAAAGGAAAGGTTCCAAGAACAAATAGAAAGCGAGAATAATTTTGGCTGCATGTACTAATAAGCATCCAACAAAAAACATCGTAGACGAGGCATATATAAGGTCATAGGACAATTTAGGTGATAAAAAATAGGGGACACAGTTTCATTTTCCTGTAGATAAATAGAGAAATGAAATTGAAGGTGATAACAAAAAGGGATGACTTCCAAAACTTGAAAACCAATCCATTGAAAAGAAGTCTGCTACTACAAACACATCAACAAAGGATATTAGTGCTAAGAAAAAAAAGCAAGTGAAAGGAAAGAAAGGGAAGGTAAGTAGACAACTATGAAATAGGATGCTTGTTGCTGAAATGTTCCTTTCATAGTATTTTGTTACTGTAGCTGAGATATGTTTTTGACACCTGGTTTTCTGAAATTTAGAGAGGTTATTTATTGTGTAATTTTTTTACCTTGTGGATATCTGAATGTATCTAAGAGTATACACACATATTAAATGTACTGTTTGGTTTGTTGTGTTATAGCAATGATGAGAAAATAGATTCAATTTTTCAATATTTGCATAAGACTAGCTAGCACATGAGACCATAATTATGATTGGAGTAGGATTTTATTGTCATGTATATGTAAATTAAACTCAAAATGAGTTAATATGAACCTATCTAAGCAATGCCAATGAAAAACTCATAAAAATGGACTCTTCCATTTTGGGCACATAATTGCTAAGTTATGTCACCTGAAATTGGAGTATACTTGGTACTTCTGTTTTAAACTTGATCCTGCTTAACAACATCATCTTTCCATTGCATTAATTATTGTTTGCTTCTTTGCCACTTCAAGGAAATGACAAATTAACATGATACAATCTTAGGATATTGTGTGTAAATGTAGAGAAAAACATCAAATATTTTCATAAAAGAAATAAACTTTTCTATCCTTGCAAAGACCAAATTATATAGTTATAATCTAGAAATGTTGTACATTGATTTAGCCATGATGTGCCAAGATATTCTCTATGGATTGAATAAAATATATTTGGAACTAAGCAACATAATACATTTGTGTTGCAACATAAATAATACAATATCGATTATCACATAACAAATAATCATTAGTAATTATAAGTAACACAATTTACAATCATGAATGCTGGAGTTGCTAGGAGTTTATATTCTATTCAAAGTGAGCATTGGAAACTAAACTAACATATGTAAAATCAAGACTTAATTATGTGTTAGTGCCTTTTACATAGACCCGACCTACTATTGGATGGTCCTGCCTTATCCCTTGTAGTTGCGGTTCAAGAAGTCATGATCTAGTGTGGATCCTGCTGCACTTGACTTTGATATTTTATAGAATGTAGTTCTTTGTTACTGCTATCCTCTCCATCTAATCAAGATGGATAAACCTCCACAATTGGTCTCTCTCTCTCCACCTATTAATCAATAATGAGTTTGATAACTTTTAATCAAATGAACTCTACATCTAATTTCTTCTCCAATTCCCTCAAAGTCTACTAAATATTCCGGTAAAGAAAGACTACCTTGAGGTTTTCATATTCTATTATGTTCCTCTTATTTGGGTGTATTTTTTCAAATACCCTCCAATTATATTAGGTGCAAGATACATTGCAAGATAAGTAACTAAACATATGTCATTTGTGTTGTGTTTTTTTAGTGAAACTACCCTTCATAAATGGGAAACATGTAAAAAACATTGTTTCTATCCATTGTTTTCTGTGTCTAGATTGGGATTTGGTTTCTCTAGAAATGGGCTACATTTTTTGAGAATTGTTTCAAATTTCTTCAGATATGCATTCAAAATTCAATATTTTTTTCCTGTAATGGAGAAAAAGTCAGTTACAGTAAGGTACTTAGATAATTTATTACATATATTGTGAGTGTAATTTATTACGTATTATAACCTAATGATAAAGAAAATTCCTAGTTTTTGGGAATGTCAATGGTGGTGTTTTTTTAGTAGAACTCCTATACAACAAAATTTTCAACAACCATAAGTGAGAAACGTGTTAACAAGTTTTTTGCATTTTAAGAATATGGATCTGTTCTTTCATTCCTAATGTTGTGATGAGATGAACCAAGATTGGATATACATATACATCTAGCATAGTACTAAAGCTATATCTCTTTGATTTAGCTCTGTGAATTCAATGTCTAGCATTGTTACGATACCAGTACATAGTCAAACATTGGAGCCATTTTTCCCTTCTATATATTGCGCTTGCTTTGGGGATTTTAAGAAGTGTTATATGGAGGCAATATGATGGGAATCAATATATCCACAAAAGTTCCTTTTGTTATCTTATTTTAAGGAGTTACAGAAGATTGAAATGAGGAAAAAACACCATGAAATGAAAGAAGATTGAAAGTATTAGTAGGGTAGATATTTGGAAGATGTGCTAATCCCTTAAACCCCTTTTTATGCAACGTTTCATATCCATAGCTATTTTTTCCCTGATGTTCAAAAAATTCAGACCTTGATCCATCATTTTTCGTGGAGTCTTTCTTATTCAAATCGAGCAGGTTCTTCCTGTGGATCCTAGCGTGTCATGGATCATGATGGCATGTAAAGACTGCAGATAATGCCATTATAAATGGCCATGGCTGTCAGACTAGATTTCAGATCATAGTCAAGTTGAATTATGAAAAGGGTCTTTTATGCATTGAGAGGGAAAAGGAGGGTTGTATGGAGTCCAATGTCTTGGAAACCATGTTATAATAGAACGTATGAACCATATTTTGTTACATGATGAAGGCACACTTTAAATTTCATTTCATTTATGTTATAGTAAAATTATTTTGGATTAAATATTTGTGTCTTCACAGTAGTTAACATAATATTATGTAGGTAAGTAAGTAATATTATACAAACAATATCAATAGTTGCAAGGTAGTTAAAATTAAAATAATACAAGCAAATATTACAATAGCTAATATAATTGTATATAGTAAAATTTATTGCATGAGTTAGAATTTGTTATGGCGTGATTTGTCCTAAACTGATTGCAAAATATTTCGTGGTATACCCTTAGTTAAAGATAGTCCTAAACTGATTGCAAAGTATTTTGTGGTATACCCTTAGTCAAAGATAGATCCAGATGAAATTAGAGCTCGTTTTACTTATGTGGACTCAGAATCCCTCCTAGATGTCATGTATCAATATGAATTGACACCAGGGTTTTGGTGACATGGATATATTGTAAGTAACACCTCCAACAAATCCTAGCTGGCATGGATGGTAGTATTCTTATGATTGCTGTCATTGACTCATTTTGATTCTTTTATTTCATTAAATCATTTACTATGGGGTTTGTAGCTGTGAGTGAATTCTCTCAATTTGAAGCAGTTTGTCCCATATATAGGTATGCAATCCACTAATTCTTGCTAGAAGCAAGGCACAAATGTTTCAATTTCAAGAGATTGATTTTGCATTAAATAGGCATAAAGTTTCACATGGATATTTCTCAGGCCTTGGTCATAATTTTGGAATTGTAAGTTTCATTTGTGTATAACAGTTTGGCAATGCATGTGTCTGGAAAAGTTATGTTGTGATTTTTGAACTATGATGTTCCAAATTGTTTTTAAATATTCTATCTTAGTGGCTCCAATAATTTATTACTATGTTGACCATTGATTTATTTCAATAAGGTCTTTGTAGATGTAAGGTTGGATGTTTTAGTAGGTGATCTCAGGGGATGAAGATGGTAGAACGCTTTTCTGTAATTTCAGGTTGGATAACTAGGTTTATGTCAAAAAAATTGGTCATTATTTCCTAATATTTTGTTTCAATATGTTATATTTGATCAAGTCCATTGTTGTGTTTTTTTCCTGCAATACAAAAAATGTTGCAGCTAGATCCAGAACAATATTGTTGTAGTAAATTCAAAAATAATTTTCGTCTCTTTCAACTTTAATACTCCACTGGTTATTGTGTTTCCTGTAAGTTTCAGTATTTTTAATGTCCATTTTTACAACATTTTCTACATTACACAATTTGAGATTTCAATCCTCAGAAATGGTTGTGGTTTAGATGCATTGGTCGTTGTTAGTAGTTATAGAAGGATATGAGAAAGATTATCCATCATCTTGTTCCTTTGTTCCTCATGGCATTCTTGGTGAAACATCTTGATACAATTTGCTACTCTATCATTATATCCAAAATGTTAATCTATAGGATTAACAACAAGAACATATAGTGATGAGTATAAGAGACATTCTTGTATGCTATACAAAAGAATCCCAAAGCCTCTTTGAGCAAGGTGATACAATCTATCCTTGAAGACGATAAATAGGATAGTTGCAATAGTAAAGAAGAAAGGGATAATTCTTATAGCTTTGAAGTTCCATTTGAATGACATTAGTGTCTTGAAAGCCAAGTTACAAAAGCATAATTTACCAATGAGATTCTCATCCATAGCTTGCTATGTATGGATATTAGAAATTCACTATCATACGTAACCAACTTCCTTGCTCAAATACGACCGGTTTCGTATAGAACCAGTCGGTTCTATATAGGCCATCAAGGGGCATGCTTTTTTTCAATTTTTTTTTTTAAAAACCAAAAACTTAAGTGGTAGGTGGGGAATAACTAGCCTTAGGCTCCTACTAATCAAATTATAAAATGTAATAAGTAACCTTAGGCTCCTACTAACCAAATTATCAAATGTACATACATTTAGACTAGTAATTATCAAGCTTTCTGCCCATGTGCATGATTGTTCTGGTATGTTTTGGGTTCCTTCTTGCATATCTTCAGGATCACAACAAACTTATCCTGCTTTTGCTTTGATAATCACATATAATGCTCTAAAGAGGATCATTTTGGTGTCTAAATATCTAAATTTCTTACTTGAAGATCCTCATTAACTTCTTCAACCTCTTGGTCTACATTGGGATAAAAAATCCCGTATCAAGTGTGCCAAGACTTTTTACACTAAAGACCAAGAACTTATGATTGTTTTCATAAATAACCAACACGAATCGATATGTATGTCAAATTGGGAACGTTATTTTTCTTGTGGTTCTACTTGCACATAAGTGATGCACCATGCTTGACAACTATATAGTCTATCATGCAAGTCCTCCATATTACCTTCCTGTTTAGAGGGTCTCAGGATCTTATTACAATTCTGAGTATCAGCCTAGGTCTTGAATATCCAAACAAAAAATCCTAATTGTAATTAATATTCCCTATTGTTGATTTTCAGAACTTTCTGTTACTCTATTAGTAGTCTTTCCTGTCTTGCATGTATTACTCTATCAATAGTCTTTCTTATCTTTCCAATTTTGGTGTAAATGGTTGTTTAAGCTATTAAAACGAATTGAATACTTTGGGTCCCCCTACTAACTTTAGAAACACATCCGATTAACTCCATAATAGTTGAAAACTAGTAAATGATTTGGCGAAGAATGGCACAATGAAAATAACCGATGATGAATTTTTCCCTCTAGATCAATCACTTGGCAATGCCATATTACCTACAACCAATTAATGGCTACCTATGTCAATCTACGGGATAAATCACTTATCCATATACTATTCTTAATTCAACACCTTGTCACCAGCAAAACCTTGGTCACCATCCATGCTGCTTGTTTGAATCCTTGTCATTGAACCTGTACCCGTCACATATAGAAACTGCTAATTATAAATGTGCTCGAAAAAAACAGTCTTTACCATAAAAGGAAAAAAAGAAAATAACTAGAAAGAGTGGAAAATAGAACTAGTCTATCTTTCTAGCAAAAGGAAAAAAAAAGCAGTCTCATTGGACTTGCTTTCTTGTAAAAAAACCCTGAATGTATAAGAATCCATATCATGTGGGGACCCTTTATCTAGGGTTCCCCAAAAAGCAACTGCTAAAAATAACAATCTTAATGTGTATGCTTGGGCCATAGATTAATGAACAATGCAACCAACCTAATATTATCAAACTGAATCAAAGGCCTACAATGATGCAAGCAGAAATGTGGGTCAACAAACCTACAATGTTCTAATAATAAAAGAAATATTTGTCAACGGTAGTATTTTGGTCACTTGATTACTTCATATTTTTTAATGTATTGAAGTTTCATTTGAGTGCATGAGAAAACCAACACCGTTGGTGTCAAAGAGATGAACACACTTGTGTTCTATAAGGGGGCAACGAAAAGAGGTAAAGACAAACATTTGAGATATTCCAAGGGGATACTCTTTTGAGTCTGTTTGGGAAGTATGGGGTAAGTCTTGAGACTTTCAGTAACATGTAGAATGAGAATTCATGATTTTGCAATGGTATAAGAATGTTATTTCTTTGTTAACCATGAAATTGTTTGTCTTTTATATTGTGTTAAAGTTCTTGATTTTGATTTCGAGTTGGTGAAGATAAGTGCTCCATGCTTATTAGGCGTTTGTGCTTTTACCATGAATTGCGAGGTCCACACTGATTGTTAATAGCTTTTGAATTTTTTGACACAGTCTAACTGTTTTGAATTTTTCATTGTTTAACTTTTTAGTCACCATGGTTTAACTATATATTACTTTTCTCACTCACAGGGTTAAATGTAGTTTGAAGATGTGGTTGAAGCTTGCCATGGAATGAGGAATTTAATGATTTTTGAGTGGGTAAGCATTCCATAACGCCTTGTATTCTTCCATGCAGATGTAGAAATCAAATATGATGTTGAGAAGTGGATTCAAAGGTTGTCATAGGACCTTAGCTCACCAAATATGATAGTATAGGTTGAAGTTACGAAGACAAAGGTTCAAGGGTCAAATGAACTGTATCCGAAAAATAATGCCTATAGTATGCCACCCCTTTTAGTGGTATGAAGGCCTCTTCCTCCTTTCAATCTAAAATGAGAAATCGTATTAAGGATTTCATGATTTTTTTTTTTGTCTATTCTCTTGCATCTCTAATGTGTCTACTACGGTCCTATTAGGCTCCAATCCCGACATTGGTAATGATCTATATAGTGGCAACATGGGGATTGTTGTTTCCAATATTATGGCTTTTAGGTGAAGGATTGAAGGGGAAAACACAAGATTCCACTCTTTATTTTCAAGGAGGTTGCAATTGTCTTTTGTGAGGGGATTTCTACATGCAAGTTCAAAATAATTCAGGGATCTTTATGTCATCTATCAAATCCTTTTAAGTTTTTGTTCTCTGTTTAATGAAGACTCAATATATATGAAATGTTTCAAATATATAATTTTGTCAACTAGGCCTTTAATTTTGGGACTAGCTAAAGGATTACAGTGTCGTCAAATAGTCACTTTCAGGTTCTTGCTTCCAAAATCACATTTTTGAAAATGTAGTGTGAAAAATTGAAAATCAATATAGATATTTTCTTGTTTCCTTACCAAAAGAATTTACCAGGGGTAGCTTGCAACGACCATCATAAGTATGGATCAACTAATTTTAAGCTTAATTAAGCTCAAATACAACATAAATATATCTTCACAGATAGTTTTACTGGGGGTAGCTTGCAACGACCATCATAAGTATGGATCAACTAATTTTAAGCTTAATTAAGGTCAAATATAACATAAATCTATCTTCACAGATAGTTATATTAATGGAAGAAAGGGATCACTTGCGAGGGCCACACAAGTTTGGTTTATTTTACACACAGAATATTATAAATCAGAAAATATTCAAATGAAAAGTTTGTTTAGAAGTGACAATTAATTGTATAGAAGCAGAATGAAACCTGTGTGTTTTGATTAGGATATAAAGAGTCAAAGATTAGTCAGGGGAACATCTGCATAAAAACAAGGAATATAGGGAGGATTATATATATATATATTATGCCATCAATCAGTTTAATTGTAACTGCAAATCGGTGGTACTAGAATGTGATTGAAGTAGAAACTTTAACAAAACCTAATTCAATGGAGATGAAAGGAATGCAATGAGGATTATGAAGAGTTTACTTTTTTAAACACTGGCCGACAATCAATTTAATTGTAATAAAGACAAGAAATTGGTTTTACTAGAATATGATTGAAGTACAAACCTTAACCAAAATTATTTTCATTGCCTATGAGCGTAGTAAGAAGACTTGCTTGACTCACTGATTTGATGTTTTCAAGAAAACACCCCTTGAGTTTTGGTTAAGCACCAATTGTCGAGTTACTATTTAAGTTATTTGATTGATTGTTGTTTGTATTTTCCCTGATTTTTGTTTTCAAGTTTATGTTCTTAGGTTTAAAAAAATGAGATATATTTCTATGAAAAGTTATTAAACTTGGACTAAAATAGAGTATCTGACTTAGCGGATCCATTTTAAACCCAAATCTATCAAGCACCGAGAGGGATCCAATTTCTTGAGCTATACAATTTTTTACCATTTGGATCCCTCTGGATACTTGATAGACCTAAGTTTAAAATGAATCTATGCTAATTTAAATTTTTTTATATTTTATATAATTTTTTAATATTTTTTATTTATGTCTACTAACATAACGTGACTAACATGATAGGATTTCCTAGATAATAAAATAAAGAGTAGCTTTATCTTGATGCAATAAATCTATCCCAATTCACTACTTTAAAAGATAATAAATCTATCCAATTTTATAAAGTAAAGAGAGACATTCACCCGGTCCATCTATGGCTAAGATGGCGTGCTCTCGTTTGGGATAGAATTCCGGAAAGGACTTCTCAGGTTATGATTTTATATTACAAAGTCAAAGTTTGACTAAACTCTCAATATCAAGAATATTTCCATGGGAACAAAGCAGCAACTTTCACTTGAGAACGCACTGGCGATGAAACAGAACTTGAATGCTATGGTCGGCTATCAGCAAAACATGATGTTTATTATTTTCAAAATTAGACGGTTCAGCATTCGAAGTCATTTTCTTTCGATTACCCAAATGTTGTTCAAAGCACGAGCAGAAACATATTTCTATTAATTATTATTATCATATTAATATATATACGTACTGATAATTCATGTTTTCATCAATACACTGTTCATGACATTCCTATCAAAAGCCTGAGGAATAGGGTAACTTATAAATATTTTTGTTTAAACAACTTTTTCCTCCTCGATCGTCCTCGAAAATAAAATCCTCTCGTGGACCTGGTCTTTCAAGGATCGAACCGACATCTGTTATATTGTAATATTGTATTACACATCAAGCCCAATACAGTGCAACTAAAAATTGAGTTCTTTGAAGTTTGAACCTTTTGCCAATCTGTATCAAACTACATGTTGTGTCATCGATGCCGGTGAAAATTAACTAGTTTGCTGTATAGGTTTTAATGCGATTACAGATTTGCAACAGACTGTTGGATTTCAAGTAGCTTGAGATCCAACGACCTGTTACACAGGTGTCTTAGCATCAAAGCTTATCTAATAAATTAGTTATAGATTATTTAATATGAGATTGAAATTATAAACTAGAAATAAATTTATTATTAAATTAAAAAAACATAATAGTTTCGTGATATTCATAAAATCAAAAGTAACAAAATATATATTACATAAATTAGTAAGTATCAAAACAAACAATAATAAATACTGGCTGGTGGCTACTCATCAATCAACTTCACAAAAGACTGCACTCTGCATATCTATCCGCTGCTATGTATGAAGCTACATTGATAACGGTTCAGTATAAACGGATTTGGATCTTGACATGAAATAATACGTTCTTATTTCACGAACTAATTAGTTGACGGTGTCGTGACTCGTGAGTATTGGGATCCTTTATATCTGCCCTAGCTTGGCGAAACTACGATGAACACATGGCAGGTTCCTGTATGCCATTTTGTTGGGTTAATTAGGGTATGTCAATTCCTTGTGTGCCTATTTTATTCAAGCGGGGTCGCCTTCCTAGTTTGGGACTGGATAGTGAAGGTTCATGTTAGCCATTTTGTTGTGTGTATTTTATTCAAACGGGTTGTATTAAATGACAAATTAAAATAACATAACCTGTTATCTCCTCAAATAAATTAGTCAAATTTATTTTATTAAGAGGTAGAAAGTCATTAAAAAAAAAACTTTATTAAATTGTTTTAGACTCATTTTAATGACTTTTAACTTGTAAATATTTTTTAGAAAAACTTTGGAGTTAGTCTTTATTTCAAAAAACTCGAAACACCGGTTTTCGTGGCTAAGCATTATTTCAAAACAGTCTCTAAGCCACCAAAAGCGGACTTTCAGCAGCTAAGACCGAAATTTCAGGGCGCTCCAAGCCACCAAAATTGGTGTTTTTACTATGAAAAGTCATCATTTTCAAATGATGATTCTGAGTGACTTGAGAATCATTTTACAAAACGCTCGTAGTCTTTTGTTCCTAACATGTCAGAGAACCATAACCTCTCTCAGTTTTCCTACAGGTGTTGCAGATTAGGAGAATCGAATCCATTTCTGATCCCTAATTTTCGGATCTCAGAATTTCCGTGTTTGACACATGTTTTTGAAATACAGACGTCGAGAAAATGAAGACAAATCTCAAATAAATGAGAGAGGTTTTTTCTCATAACAAGCCAATCTACAAAAACTCTCAGTTTTCCAAAATATGTTTTTATTTGAAAGATATAGGTCAATATCGAAGCAGCGTATTTTAAGAAATTTCGGCATTTTTCAGCCACCTCACAAATTCGGATTTGAGATAGGAAAAGAGGTTATTAGATCCATCTTTTGAGGATCTTGAAACTGAGTTGTAAATCCTATTTAAGCTCATTGAAGAATGATTGTAAAGGGTTCAAATTTTGGAGACTTTTTCATATTTTGCAAGCTCAAGCTTCTCATTTTTAGATCAGTAATACAAGCTTCTTTTGCCATTACTTGTTCAGATCTTCATCTTCTTCTCTATTCTATACTTGCACTTGAATGTCAAATTCATGTTAATTCTGTTTGTCTGATGTTTGATAACTATCAACTTGTCAATGCATCCATAAACTAGAATTTGCAAGTACTTTACTTGGTTTATCTGGCCATTCATATATACTTTGTGTGTATGTTTCTGCTAGTAAATTGAGTGTTCTTCGTACATTCATTTATTTACAACTCTTTGAATAGTGATAGTTAAAAGCCTTGTCAATCTATTGTGTTTATGCATGTATTGAGTGAGTGAGGTTTGATTTAGTCACTTGACTTGATCCATTTGAGTGAATCATTGAGAAAATAATTAAGTTACCAGGCATCTTCGAGCTACAACCTAGAAGAGTTTCTGGAGAGCTAACAAATTGGTGCCGTTGCCAGGGAGAAAAGATTGAAGCTTAGCCTTGTTGGAAGACGACATAGATCCAACTTTGATGATAGACAAAGCTTGGACATTATCTTGGTTGTAATAATCTATCTGGCGACTCCATGAAAGACAGATTCAGTGGCAACTCCATTGTTCAAAAATATGTCGGTGACTCCATTGGTATGAAATGAATCAGATCTTAGCAAAAAGGTATGCTTTCTGTGATTTTTCAAATATTGTTAAATTCCCTAATCCATTACCTAGTAGAGATGAATGGGAACGTAGTATTCCCAGATTTAGAGAAGAAGAGTGGGAAGTGTCAGCTGAACACTTGTTGGATTTTCATGACTTTATTTATCGGCTTGAAATTGTACATGAGGATGTTCAAATTAAGCTTTTCAGGTATTCATTAGAGGGGATTTCTCTTGATTGGTGTTGGTCTCTTCCAAAAGCAAGTATCAGATCTTTGGCAGATTTTCATGCTGCTTTTCATGTGTTTTGTAAAGACCAATTTCCAAATGACTTTCTATATCCTGAATGTTGTCATGAATTTAGTTTGTTGAATAAAGATTCAGATTGTCATGAAGGATATGCTAAAATAGGGGACACCTCTCGTTATGACCAAGATATTGATGATCTTCAGGATGTTAATCATAGTATAGGCGCTTTTGACATTGTACCAAATGCATCTACTATCTTAAGTTGCGATGAAGATCAGACTTTCCCTTTTGGAAACCCGAAAGATGCTGAACAAATTAATAGATCAATAGATGACAGTTTCGGATCTGGAGTAGATGCTAAGGGTAGCTCCCAGTTTCCAGATTTGCAGATCAAGGGAAGTTGCAGTAACCATGAGGAAGTAGGTAATATTTTTCCAAATCTTTTTCAAGATCCAGTTGCTGATAACCTCATGCAAGAATCTTCATCCCTGTCATTATCATTTTATCATGATATTCCCATATTTGACAAATATAGTGATAAAGAAGAAGATTTTAAGGTTTGTGAAGATTTGTCCACTTATGGAATTTCATCTAGTTCTACTTTTCAGTAGAGAGATGATTAGAAATGTGTGCATCCTGTGGTTGATGATAGTTATGAATTTGTAGATCTAAATTCCAGTGATATATCTTGCAAAGAAATTGTTAGTTGTAATAGGTCGACGCATTATCATGATGAATTCAAATTACAGAGATATGGTGAAAGAGAGCAGAAAGGTTCAGATCAACAATTGACCTTGCATTTTCCTTTGACAAAGGTTGAGCAATCCACATTCAGCATTAAGACCAATGAAGACAACCATCAACATAAGCATCTCAGTCAGTTGGAACAGCAGTAAGATGAGGTATTTCCTTGTAAATTTGATGATCCTATTGCTGATTATTTGGATTCTATGAGAAACATATATGTTAAAATATTTCTGTTAGATGAAAGTTGGTTTTATCATCGGTTCAAACCACTTTCCTATTCGATGTACATTCCATTATTCTTGGGGTTGAGATCAAGAATTTTGTCAGCAAATCTATTTCTGACATGGCTTCATTGGAAGCATGAGTTTACTTGATTAAGTATCAGTACAGTGGTTGGAGTAGGAATAGGTGCAGAATAAGCTTTTCATCCGAGCAAATAGTGTTGATGTATTTGTAACTTCAGAATGTATTCATCTATGTATCTTATGTATTGTAACCCGATGTTTATTCCGGGATGTATCTATTATGTATTTGAGTCATGTTGTCATGCCCAAATGTTCCGATCGGGAGGATAAATAATGTAAACAAGTCATGTCAAGTCAGGGTGGGTAACTCTCCGATTGTCTGAGTGTTAAAGTTCCCACAGTTCCGGGGCACTAGGGTTATTAGACTCTCCTAGTAGAGGTCGGCCCTAGTAGGGTTTTAGTCATGTCGGGATTAGTATAAATAGAGAACTGGAGTCTTTATTTAATACACAAGTCATACACACTCAAGTGTAGCGCATAGTTGAGGAAGGAGAAGACACTGGGGCTAGTCAAGAAGAAGATTACTGCTGTTGGGAGATCACTTACTGTTTTGGGGCTTTTACTGTTTTGGTGTTGATTCTATCTCTGAGGAAGTTGCAGGGTTTTCTCCTTTATGGTTTCCCCGAGGAAAAACACTATGTTCATTGTCTCTTGTGTTTGATTGATGTACTTGTTATTCTCTTAGTTAAAGATCCTAATAATGCTAACTTAATGTTGAAAAACTAACATGGGTTCAGAGCTAACCTGAGAAGAAGACACTGTGCAGCTGTGGAAACTAAGCCTTCCTAGTTTGTGGATCTTCCTCCACAGATTTTTAGAAAAATTAAGGTGGAACAACTCTCCTCCTTAGTGCGCATCTTTCTGTCGAAGCAGAATCCAATTCTGAGTTTTTTCAGTTTTGGACCTGTCACTACTGTCGAAAATTAGGGCTTTTTACAGAAGAGAATTTTTTCAGTGAGCCCAGGCCTGGATTAATCTCCTCCCCAAAATCAAAGTTAGGGACAAATTTCAAGGCATTTGGGTGGACAGAACTCCGAAAAAGAAAAACCCTAATTTACTCCTGAACCAGCTCTACAGGATTTCAGCTCAAGTCTCAGATCCGACATTTTGACTTGGTAAGATATAAGATCTCTTGTATTTCCATTTGAGATTCTCATTTTAAATATGTCTCATCATACCAAGCTTGATGAAAATCTTGGGGGAGCTGATAACTTCCGAGCCTGGAAGTATAGGATCTCCTTGGTCCTGGAAGAGAATGAATTAGACTCCTACATTCATGAGGAGGTTCCAGTTCCAGAGGGAGATGAGGCAAAGGCGTTACATAAGAAGAAGATGGTTATGGCAAAGAGGATCATTGCTGATTCTATCAAGGATCACCTTATCCCATAGGTGTCATCTCTTAAGACACCTAAAGCTATGTTTGATGCCCTAACCAAGTTGATTGAAGGAAAGAACATAAATCGAAAGATGACTCTGAGGAATCAACTGAAGAATGTGAAGATTCAGAATGCAGAAACTATCCAGTCTTACTTCAAAAGGGTCTCCCAGATCAAGGAACAATTAGAAGCTGTTGATGAAGAAGCGGAAAATGCAGAGATTGTGATGACTACTTTGAATGGCCTTCCTAGGTCATGGGATGCTTTCATTCAAGGAATCTGTGCTAGAAAGAAGTTAGTCAAATTCAACAGACTATGGGAAGAATGTTCTCAAGAAGAAGCACAGATAGAAGCTCAGGAAGAGAATATGGGAAGTGAAGACAAATCTCTCACAGTTCACTCCAAGAGAAGTAGAAGAAGACATCATCACTTCAAAGGTAAGAATCCTCATCACAGAGATAACAATAGAAAGGATCTATCTAGAATAAGATGTTATACATGTGATGAGATAGGGAACTTTGCAAAAGACTGTCCTAAGGGCAAGAATCACTCTCATAAGAAGAAGGGGAACAAAAGAAGACATCATGCTCATGCTACAGAGGATGATGAACCATCCAAGAAGATATCCAGATATGAAAGTGAAGATTCTTCAAGCGAGGATGAATATGTTCTGATCTCCGCTTTCACAGGTAACATTACTCATGTCAGTGATGATTGGCTTATAGACAGTGGGGATTCCAAACATATGACGGGATTCAAGGAATCCTTTATAAGACTGTCAGAACATGAATCACCTCACAAGGTGAAGCTAGGAGATGACTACCAATATCCAATAAAAGGTAGCGGGGAATCTTCATACAAACTAGACTTTGGTAAGTCTCTAACAATGAAAGAAGTATTGTTTGTTCCAGGACTCAAGAAGAACCTTCTCTCCATATCAGCATTGGATGCAAAAGGAATGCGGGTTGCATTCATAGATGGTCAAGTCATTATGTGGCCAAAAGGAAAGACTGTCGATGATGCAGTAGTGATTGGAGAACAAAAAGGAGGTTTGTACAAATTGAAGGGCCATCCAGAACAAGCCTTGGTCCATGACACAGTAGAGCCAAGTGAAATTTGGCTTAGAAGGCTTGCACATGTGCATTACAGAGCACTACCTATTGCAAGCAAAGCTATTGAAGGTCTTCCAGAATTTCAAGCCAAACATGATGGAGTCTGCAAAGGATGTGCGAAAGGAAAGAATACAAAGAAGACATTTCCCAGAAGCAAAAGCAAAGCCAAAGGCATACTAGAAATCATCCACTCCGATGTATGTGGTCCTATGTCATCAAACTCACTAAGCGGGTATGCATACTATGTTTCTTTTATTGATGATTTTTCTAGAAATACATGGGTTTACTTCATGAAGAACAAAGACGAAGTATTCAGTAAATTCAAGGAATTCAAAGCCTTGATCGAGAACAATACTGAAAAGAAGATCAAAACCATTCGATCAGATAATGGCGGAGAATTCACTTCGAATGAATTCAAAGAACTATGTAAAGAATCAAGGATTAAGAGGGAGTTGTCCACTCCTTATAATCCACAACAAAATGGGATTGCAGAACGGAAGAATAGAACTATCATGGAAGCTGCAAAATCTATGCTTCATGATCAAGATCTTCCTATGCATATTTGGGATGAAGTTTCCAGAACAGCGGTGTATGTTCAGAACCGTACTCCACATAGAGTACTTGAGAACAAGACTCTTGAAGAAGTCTTCTCCGGCAAGAAACCAGAAGTCAGCCATTTCA